>JAQHUG010000067.1:2587172-2613948 GCA_028555095.1 Dicrostonyx torquatus | reverse complement strand
CTGTCTCCACCCCCACCTGCCTCTACCCCCACCTGTCTCCAACCCCACCTGCCTCCACCTCCCACCTGTTTCCACCCCTACCTGTCTCCATACCTCTGGCCTGAGATCAGAGGCTGGGTACTGCACAGCCCTGAGCTATCCCCCCCGCCAGGTCCCAAAATGTTGCTTTTTCATTATCATTCAATCCAGCATCCTTTTTCTAACTTCAACTGACATTTCTAATTTTAATTAAAAAATTAATTAATTAACTAATTTTGAAACATAGATTACTTGGAAGTACTTAGTAATTTTCAAGGATTTGGGGGCTTTAAAAATATTTCCTATTGATTTCTAGTGTATTTTCTTTCTTGTCAGAGGACATACTTTGAGTTCAGTCCTTTGAAATTTGCTTTGAAATTTCCTTTGTGGGATGTTCCAGGCACACTTGAAAAGAATGCAGCCCTATTGTTGTTGAGCTTACCGTTATATATGTCACGGAGGTCAAGTTTGTTTATCATGTCATTCAAGTCTTTATCTTTCTGGACTCATTGTCTGTAAGTTTTTCTATCAGTCACTGAAGGATGTGTTGGAAATCTTCACCTATGATAATTGATTTGCCTTTCCCTTTGCTTTGCATGTCTTAGATACGCGCAGGCTTCAGATGATCCAATCTCCCCGCTGAATTGACTTTTTGTCATTGGGAGCACTTCCTCTTTATCTGTGGGAATATTTTCGCCTTTTTAGTTCTTAGTCTTGTTTTGTCTGATAGCGGACAGAGCTAAGCCAGCCTTCTCTGGGTTAGTGTCTTCATGGCATATTGTTTTATATCTTCCCACTTCTGAAGTTTTAGACTGTGTTTGAAATAACATGCATCTGGTTTTGGTTTTTTTTTTTTGATTTTTTGTTTGTTTGTTTGGTGGTCTGACAATCTATTTAAATTGGATGTTTAGTCCACTTAAATTGAATGAGTTCTGGAAGTTTTAAGAGTTCTCTCTATCTCCTTGTTTTATATTAAGCTTTGATGACCACAGACGACCCTTAATGCATTTTCCTCCTCCTTCCCCATCTCCACCGCTGCCTCCTTCTTTTCCCCCTTTCTTTGCTATGTTTTTTTAAATATGTAGAACTGTTTCTTAGCTTCCAGGAAAGATTAATAGACTGTGGACCTGATTCGGCCTTGGTGATGGTTTATCAGCCTCTGCTGGAGAGTCACTATATGTCTCAACAGAATTCACTCTTCAATTAACAATTTCCTGCTTCTTAAACAATGCATGGGCCTTGCAAACCTTAATCCCACTTCCCAACTCTCCTCCTGTTATGCTATTTTGGTCCTGCATGTTACTTCTTTCCGTATTTAAGATCCTCCAAGATGCTGCTGTTTTAAATAGTCTCTACTCAATTACCCCTGCTCTCTAGTTTACTATTCTGGCTCTCACTGCTGCTTTCTCCTTCACTATCCAAATTCAGATTCTTTTTTTTTCTCCCCTTGAAATGATTGCTTTAGTATTCCTTTTAAAAAATGAAACAAAATAAAAATGCAGTTTAGTTTATTCTTCAGTTCATAGATGCATACTCTTCGTCATCCTCTCCTATCGTTCCTCCCATTTCTGCTAAATGTCTTCCTCCTACTTCAAAGCTGACTTTCTATTTTCCCCAAGTGTGTAAAATGTTGGTTATACATTTCTTTGCTTTTTTATTTGCTTGAAAATATTTTTTGTTTGTTTTTAAGTAATGTAATGTAACCTTGGTGGGGGCTTGGAACTGGAGATGTAGACCAGACTGGTCTTATGGAGATCCACCTGCCTTGGCAGCTGAGTGTTTGGATTAAAGGCGCATGCCACTATGCCCCGTTGTTCTTTTATTAAGGACATTTTCACTGGGTATAAAATTCTATCCTCTCCCTGTCCCCTGTCCCCTCTGTGTGGGTGGAGACACTGCTGCTCTCATATCTATTCCTCTGCACATTTAGAAGTTTTCCTTTGTCTTTGTTTTTTGGCGCGGTACTCCCTGCTACAATGTGCCTGTGACTCGTCCTCTCTGTATGTGTTTGTGTTTCCTTACAGCTCCTTGAATTTGTGGATTGGCATTGTTCTTGGCCTTTCTTCAAGTACATGTCTATCCTGCTGGAGTCTGTATTTCTGCTTCTTTTCACTCTCTCTCTCCCTCCCTCCCCCTTCTCTGCCTTCTCATTCCCTTTCTCTCTTCCCACATCTGAATGTATAGATAGGCATGTTTACTCCTTTATCCACTCCGTCATCCTCTCCTTCCATCTAATTGTTTTTCTGCTGACCTAATTTCCAGTTTAGAAAGCTGTTAAACATATCTACTGAGTTCTTAGCTAGTTACTTTGTCCCCTCAGCTCCAGAATTTGTAATTCTCTTCTCCATCTTCTCATTTTGTTTGGATGAAAATATTAATATTAAAAAATTAAACTATTAATGATAGGCATTTAAAGTATTGACAATACAACTATGTGTCTCTTTCTAGTGTATGTTTTAAAACTTGCATTCATTTTATGTCTCTGGGCATGCTGGGTAATGCCTTATTGGGAGTTAGGTATTGTGAATGAAAAATTGTTAAACCTCTGGATGCTGCATTCATCCACAGAGGACTTTTTCCTCCTCTTTTCTCTTTCCTAGCAGGAAGTCAAGAGATGATAGATTACCGTGTTCCAATCAAGAACTGAGAGATTCTGAGACTGCGTTTCCAGCTTTGTCTGGGCTGGGCTGCACATGACTTTTTTTTTTCCCTTGGCTCGTAACCCTCTGCTGTCTCCACTCTAAGTCAAGGTTACTTGCCAGGGCTCTTCCTCCTGGTGTGTCCTCAGCTTTCTTCCTATCACTTTGAGAGTACCTCCAATTCTGCCTTTCTAGCTTTCTGGAAGCTTCTCATTGCTTGCTTTCCTGGCTTCCTTCTTTCACATGCAATGTTCAGAAGTTGGAAGATTCTTTGAGAGGAAATTGAAGGCAGTTGCATGATCTCTCTCTAGCGTTAGGGTCCTCTTCATGGCTGTGAACCCTAAGTTTTGTTTGCTCAAACTAGCATGACTGCTGTGGTTCTAGCCCTAATGTATCTGCACAGTCTCATAACACCCACTGGGAACTGGAGGGGAAACTGAGGGAAACGGAAGGCTCTCTTACTGTGGTCCCTAAGGTCCTGCTTGCTTTTATGACTCTCTGCTGACTTCTAACAGGTGCTCTCTGCAGTGTATTTAGCTTTTATAGTTATTCTCTGCAGGGCAGTTAACCTGACACAAGCTACTCTGTCACAGACAGAAGGCAAAGTCTCCAGAGACTTATTTTTAAAAGTGGTTTTCAGGACATGTCCTGAGGCCATTGCACATTATCTGTGCCTCCTATATCTATAGGAGGCATCCCCAGTAGGGGGCTGGCAAGGTCTTTTGGTGTCTTCAGCATCATAGAAACATCTTAGCAAGCACCACAGAGTGGGCTTGGCAAGTGGTGTTTTAAGATCGAGACTGCCGAGTGCTGGGATTAAAGGTGTGCACCACCACCTGTGAGACTGATGTGCCAAGTATGATGGTTCTTCACTAGATCAGTCCGTTTTCTTTAACACCTTTTCTACACTCAGTGGTGTCTACAGTCTCTCCCTTTGTACTACTGTGAAGGTAGTGTGAAACACACACGTACACATACACTTTGCCTCCTTCCTTCTCTTAGAATGTTGACTTCAGTGTTCTGATTCCTCTTGATCACCATCAAGCCTCTTCCAACCCCTGACTGGTGGAGAGGAAGTGGTACAATGAGGTGCACCCACTGGCTCCTTCCGGTTCTGTTGGTAAACCTGTCTTTAATATTTGGGTGAAAGAAACTTTGTAAAACAACAGGCCATTTCAATAGGTCTTAGGGTCACACAACCCATTTTCTTAAGTTGGTTGGCCTTGTGACTGTGGGTCTATTATCAGTGGGGAAGGGGGACATATAACATGCCACTGGGTGTAAGCAGATTTTTCTGTCCTGCTGCCGGCTCCCAAATAACCACACGGAGACTTCTTATTTATTATGAAAGCTCAGCTGGCTCTTATAACTTAAATTAACCCATTTCTATTAATTTGCTTTCTGCCTCATGGGTTTATTACCTTTACTCTCTACAGCCTATGCTGCTTTCCTGCTTCCTCTGTGCCTGGCTGGCAACTCTGCCCTTCTTCCCAGCATCTTCACTGCCCTGGTAATCCTCCCTAGCTACTGGTCATTCCACTTTTTATTAAACCAATCCAAATGACAAATCTACACAATGCACAGAAGGATTATTCCACGACATGTGGGTCTCATAGGGACTCCTGTGTGAATGGTAGCAAACATCTCACGCAGTATCAGATCCCTGCAACTCCCACGCCCACGAATCCTCCAAGATGTACTAGCAATAGTCGTGCATTACTAGGTGACCCTGATCCCAGATCAAGCAAACCTGTGGCTTTTTTTGTTGTTGTTCCTCTGACTGCAAGTGGTAGCAGATTTGGACTGTGCTCATCTCCAGGGCATCTGGGGCCTCTGCTCTTCCCCCAGTTTTTTCACCATGTGTACCATTCATCAGAGCTGTTCACTATTCCCTGTTTGAGTACTTGGAAGGGACACTGCTTTGTTGTTTAGATTCTGATTAGCTTCACAGCTAAACACTGTATTTATAATATCTTTTACTTTCATCCATATGCAATAGAAGCATCCCGGAAACACATTTCTCTCCAGTCCTTTATCATGTCCCAAGATAGACAGCATCATCCAACAAACATTTACTGAGACACTGGTAGATACTATAACTGAGTGCTGTGTTAAGGGAGACAGCTGGGAACAAGGAAGGTCCTGTCTGTGACCTTGTGGCACTTGCAGCTTTGTGGGCAGGATAGCCTTGAATTCCTAGGCTAAGGTGTGTTGTAACAGACTGAGCTAGGGGACAGAGAGTGTTGGCTAAGTCAGCCTGTGCAAGGAACACTACACACAGGTGCCTCAGTGTCCTCTCCCACAGAGGAGTACTCCAGCTCATGTTACTCCTAATGTGCTCAGGTTCAGGGATCATGTATGAGGAAATGAGTTGCTTATAGTTCAAGAGACAAATGCCCGGGAAACAAACTCACATCCAAGGTTTATTTTTAAAAGCAGTTCCCAGAGTCATAGAGACAGCACTGTCATGAGACAGGTGAGCAGTAAATGAGCCTGGAGATGAAGCAAGAAGGGCTGAGGTCCAGAAGGGCTTGTATCCAGAAGCTTGCTTCACAGTGACTGAACTAAAGTTACATCGCTGGAGAACTTCCTGGGCAGCCAGTTGGTAGCCACTCTGACCTGTGTGGGAGTGGGAGTAGGAGGATTCTCCTTCGCTTGGTCAAACCTCCCTCCAGGAAGGACCATTGGCTTCTAGTCTGGGCCAGATCTCCTTGTCACATGTTCCTTGTACTTTTTCTGCCACTCTGATCACTGGCCCCCATCTCCTCCTTCTCCTATTCTTTCCTTCTCCTTTTTCTTCCTTTTCCTCCCTGCTAACATCTGTTGAGCACCCTTCATGTGATCACCCTTAGGTGATAGCTTATGGCTAAGTCTTATGGCTGAGTCTGCATAGCAGCTGAAGTCAAGGGCTTACGTAATTCTTCCATAGCTTAAGACCCAAAGTTTTAAAGATTCTTAGAAGGGTGTGTGTGTGTGTGTGTGTGTGTGTGTGTGTGTGTGCCACAGTATTTTCAAATTTGAAGATTTCTAATCACCAACAAAACCTGGGACAGGATCTAGATCTGTCTCCCCGTCTTTGTGTTCGCTCTTGAGGTGCCAGTGAGTCCCATGGTGAGCCAGGCCTACATGCTCTGAACCTTCCCTCCTCTTGCTTTTCCCTAACAGCCCACACTCCAGGTCCTCAGTGGCTCCCTCGCCTCTTTGGATTCGGATTTCACTGAATCATTTATTTACATTTTATTCACAATTTTAATCATTCTGCAAACAATATTCTAATAGCATTAAACAATTGTAGAATCTAATAAAAGCCAGCCTTAACCTCATTGGAATCTCATTAAGAGGACGGCTGCTCTTTTTTTTCCTTTTTTTTCTTTTTTCTAAATTGTTGAGATTATTTTGCCGGCTTTTGTTTTGTTTGCATTACCCAGGAGATAAGGGGCATGGGTGGGATCCGAGGATGTGGGTTTGCACAGGAACAATATTTTACTAGTTTTCTTGAATTTGTGGATGAAAATGCTGAAGTCCAAGGAACAGAAGGGGCTTATTCAAAGTCATGTAGTAAATCGTGGCAGTTAAGAGCCAGAGCTGTGGCTTGTGTCCCTTAACGGTGTATCTCCCTTGTGAGATCTGTGTTGTGTGTGTGCACCTGTAGCCCTGACATAGACACTGGTGTGTAGGAGATACTGTCTTCAGGACCACTGCAGAGATATGGTTCACCTCCAGAATGGTGGGGTAGCCTCAGGCAGTATTTGCTAAGGTTATCGTGTTACCTGCCTAGGCTTTCCTATACTAGCCTAGGAGTGTTCCATTCAGTTCCACCTGTCTGGATCAAAAGACCTTTGTGTCCTGGGTTTTGGAGGAGGCCGCTTGTTGGTTCCCAGATGCTCATCAACTCAGCCCTGAAATAATCACATTGAAACTAGATTATTTAAATCACTGCTTGGCCCATTAGCTCTAGTTTCTTATTGTCTAACTCTTACATCTTAATTTAACCCATTTCTATTAATCTGTATATCACCACGAGGTCATGGCCTACCAGCAAAGTTTCAACACTCTGTCAGAGGCTCCATGGCTTCTCCCTGACTCTGCCTCCTGTCTCCCAGCATTCAGTTTAGTTTTCCTTGCCTAGCTCTGTTCCCCTCTAGCTCTGCTATAGGCTCAAAGCAGTTCCTTTAACTAACCAGTGGTTTTCGCAGCATACAGAGAGGAATCCCACATCATCTGGGCTCTGAGATGGGTGACTCTTTACCTACTATAAGAAAAATAAAATATACACCAGACTGACTCACTGAGAAGGTCACAGGTCAAAGGAAAAGAGAATGAGAGAAAAAGAGGGAACAGGCAGAAAACTTTTCTTGTGGTCACATCAGCACGTGCATGCTCGCGTCCCTGTCTCTTGGAAGAAAGATCTACTGCTAGTATTAAAAATTATGCTAGCTTTTGTGTGGCACTTTGCAGTTTTTGCTGTTTTTACTGGGCTTTTGAATCCATTATCTCTTCACATTGTGTGCTGTGGGAGATGGAAGGAAGGCGGGGATCAAGGAAGCTAGCTTCTTTGGGGCCTGAGCACTCTCTCTTTTTGTTTCGCTAGGAGTGGAGCCCTCCGAGGTGCGTGGTGCTATCCAAAGTGGGCACTAAAGTTCCACTTGGTGAGACTGTGTAGTAGAGGACAATGCCTCCCTGTCAGCCATCTTCCCTTGGAACCCCCGACCTGGGAGTCTTCATTTCTCTTTGCGCTGAAAGCTTGGCTGGACCTTGCAACTGGTTCTGCGGAAGTCTGGGGCCTGTCCTGTGCCTGTGGCTGATGCTAGAGTTTTCCTACAAAGCTGGGCCTTCACTGGAACAAAGCTGCTGTCACCAATGGGACTTTGCCAACTGGCAATTCCTGAATTTCCTGTGGTGGTGTGTACCCTTTTGTGATAGACATGTAGACTATTGTAGGGAACAGAAGGGGCTGAAATTCAAATCAAATATTGGTGCATGCAAGAAAATGAAGCTTTAGGAAATTTCCAGAACTGGTTTGATCTGCTTTCTTGGGACAGTAGGAAAAATAGCAGGGATATAAAGATGAATACCATGCCTATCACACTTGCCACCCAGACCAATTAACTGAATTTCTTCTAGTTTAAAAGAACACAGAGAACCAGGCAGTGGTGGCACAGACCTCTAATCCCACACTCGGGAGGCAGAGGCAGGCAGATCTCTGTGAGTTCGAGGCTAGCCTGGTTTAGGACAGGCTCCAAAGCTATAGAGAAAAGAGAAAACCTCTCTCGAAAAACCAACCCCCCCCCAAAAAAAAGAACCCAGAGAAAGGATAAGTCAGTGACAATTCATCCAGACCACCCGCCGTTCTGTGACTCCCTCCTCAAACAGGCTCTTGCCAACCTCCTCTGTCCACCTGTCCTTAAATGATGCCTGAGACGTATCCACAGCTCTGTTTTTAAAGGCTCATCTGCTACACTCACTGTGCTCTACTTGCGTGCCCCTTGGGCATCCATGTCCCAATCTTCTGTTGAATTGTTTGTCCACAGCTGATGGAAAACTGTGGCCTATTTTCTTGACCAAAGCTGAGCCAGGTAAATGATCTTCAGGCCCTTGGTGTCAGGTAACTTCTCAGTTCCTACCTAGGACTCAAGATAGGAGAGCGTGAGGGGGTAATGGTGACCACTTAGAAAATGCCCTCAGCCACTTCTAATTTACCACGCTGGATGCCAGACACCGAGCACAGCGAATTATTTTTCTGAGGACTGTCTAATTTTCCTGGGCTCTGCCTGGGAATCCAATAGTGCTCAGCTGTATGCCGGGATTTCCTAGTAAAGCCGTGGGCCAACTGTCAAGCTCTCATGACCCTAGAGGTTCTGAGTGCTAGGAGGACCTAGGAATTCTTTGCCTTTATTCTCCTTTTCCTGCCTCTGCTACCATGGTTCAGGACGTTCACTTTCATTTTTCAATCCAGTGGGGGCACATCTATGCCACATTCTGCTTTCGTCTTCTGTGAACTTCTTCCATGCCCCCTCTACTTTTAGTAGGCAACAAGATTTTTAATCTAGTGTAGCAGCAGTAGGGATGTAGGGTAAAGAAAAAAGAAAACCAAACCAACCAACCAACCAAACAAACAAAAAACAAGTTTAGTGAAATTTAGTTTCCAAAATGTAATTTCCCTTTCGTTCCCGATGTCATTTCCCAAATGCCATGGTATTTTGTAATGTCAGTGACAGCATGGATGGAAGAGCCCCTTGGACATGGTCATTTGGTCCCCTTTGAGTGTGTTTCCTATAGCCCTAGACATCTCCTTCCCACAGGTTCACATGTTGCAGCCAAACATCATGAATAACCCAAGGCCACAGACCACTCTCCCAGGCAGGCCCAGTTTCCTCAAGGGCTTAGCCCACTTATATAGAAACGTCTGCCCCAAGTCATGCTTGTGAGTACATTGAGAGAATTTTGATATATGAAGAAGGTTTCACATTTACTGTCTCAATTTCTGTGTGTCTGTTTGCAAGCATTCAAACAAGAAAACTCTGAAAGTGTCCTCTTTAGAGACATTTAAAAAATAAATAACAAATTGTTGCTCATTCAGGGTTAAGCCTTCAGTAAGCAAACAGCCCCAGAGGTGGTCTATGCCCTACAACCTGTGAACTCTTTATGGTCTTTAAAAATAAATATGAATCATGGGTGGTATAAAAGCAATAACTTAATATGAATCTGTTATCCCAGGGGAGTTTGGATTTGGGGGGCCGACAGAGGGGACCGTTTATATCTTTGAGGGAGAAATATACATCTGTCAGCCTCCATTCCCCCATCCCTGGCGCTTATATGTGCAGAGATTAGCATCCGAGGGCCTTCTGACAAATTACATCACTGTTCAGACCAGCAATGGCTGCCCTCCTGGATTTGAAGTGAGAATGCGGACTGAGAACAGAGCTCACTGTGGAGCTCCTGGGGGCGGGGGGCAGAGTAAAGCACAGAATGAAATTAGATATTAGCCCCCCATCTGAATGCAGATGGGTTTTTGTTGTCTCTCCTCTGGGAACTCCCCTCATCACATGACCTTCTGGGCTTGTCCTTTCTGCATCTGCTCATGCTGATCTTTCTGATGCTTTCCAAACCCGGCCTTACCTTCCAGCTGCGGAGTTAAAAGGTTTTAGAACTATGCTGACCTCTTCCCTGATGGTGGGGAGCCACCTCCCATTTTCTGAGTGCATCTTAAACATGCCTTCCAAGTTCAAGTGTTCTCAGTTCAGGGCTGCCCGCCCGTACTGCACTGAAAGTTGGAATCTTTTCTCTCTCCGCTCTGCCCTTGGTCCTGTCGTGCTGGATCCAGAAGGGCGGAACTTTCAACCATGCAGTGTGTGCCACTGCCCACTCTTCACAGGACCCGGGCCTTGCCTTCACCACTAGTGTTCTCTGATTTCCTGATGGCTAGGCCATCACAGTTCTCTCTTCCCTGTTCTCCTGTCCTCCACCTTGGGTCTCGGTCCATCATGGCGATCAATACCTGACAAGTGGGTGATGAATGGCATCTTCCTTTCCCTCCATAAACTAAAACTCAACTGACACTAGTTCGTTTATATCTGAATCACCCCCATCATTCAAAGACTGATTGGACAAAGCCAAACTGGAATGTGAGCTGGCTGATTCTTTCTCTGTCCACTTAGCCTGTACTCACGGCCTCACTTCCTCCCATGCAGGATCCCGGTGGCTGAGGCATGGTCGAATCACCGCGGCTGTAGATAGGAAAGATACAGTTGCTTTATCTCTGGATGGAGATTCTTGAGAACTCTCCTCTTTTTACCCAGATTTTCTGGGAAAATTATGAAAAGACTGTGACCATGTTTCAGAAATCTAACAATATACCTAGTCTTTCCTCAGTGGAACCAGGGCAAACACTGATTCTTTTGGAAGAGAAGAACTTGGAATTTTTCCATAGCATTTAGAAAATACAGCACCTCTCTTCTGTTACCAGATCAATAACGACAATGACGACGACAAAGATGGTGGTGTTGGTTGGGGTGGTGGTGAGTGTGTGGTCAGACCTGTCTGGACCTGTTTTTTTTCTCATGATGGAGTATGGACACACGAATTTTAGCCTCTTGTTTTCTCATTGTCTCAAATGTGTCATCCCGATCTGCGCTGCTGGTTAGCCATGGTTGTGTTTCGATAACTTCTCTGTTGCTGTGGTAACCTGTTGAAATGCCATCTAACTATGATAGGACATTTTTCCCCCCTGTTGGGGGCTAGCCTGCATGCTGTCTGGAGTCAGGCCAGCTGCCAAGTCAGGGAATGTGACTGTTTTATGTGTCCTGTATTGAAAGACACTTAAGGCTGGCCGAATAAAACTTATTGTGAGATTTACTTGGCATCAAACAGCCAGACTCATCTGGGAGTCCCTGGCCCCCTCTTACTAAATGGATGGAAGTGGCTTATTGCTTTGGTACCTGAGAGGTACAATATAGAAAATGTAGAAAATGCTTCAGAAACTCCAGCCATCTCTCCCGGGGGAAATCTCATCTGTACCCGAAAAAATGTTTGCTTTATCTAGACTTTCTCCTTCACCTGACCCCCTCACCTTCACCCACACTCAACTTCCCTTTCCAGAAGGGCTTCCTCTTAGTACTCCAGTCTCCTGAATGTAGCCACCCCTTGGGGTCTCCACATGGTTGCTGCATCAGATCTTAAAACAACCATGTCTGTTAACAGAACTCTGGTCATCTCCTCAAATCATTTGTCCTTCCATCTTTCCACCCAAGGGCTGGTGCTCCAGAGCTCACAATCTAGAAGCCTCCTGTGACTTCTCCGTTCTGCTTCTACCCCATTCCCTTTGGCCCAATAGCTCATTCATCAGCCAGTCCTTTTGCATTTTATCTTATTGAGACAGAGTCTCTTGCAATCCAGTCTGGCCTCAAACTTCCTGTTGGAGCTGAAATTGGTCTTCTCCAGCCTCCATCTCCTGAGTGCTGGGATTATACAGGTGTATGCCAACACACCTGACAGTCCCGTTGATTCTGCTTCCAGAATCTACCTGCTGGCTTGTTCTCTATATGGAAGTCTTCTTAAAACAGAAGTTAGACCAGATCACTCACCTTGCCAAAACTCACCATTGAATTCCCGTCACACTCAGAATAATATCTGAATTCTGTGTCCAGATCTCTAAGGCTCTCAAGTATCTCTGGGACCCTGTCCTGTGCTTCCTTCCTCCCCCTACTTTCCCTCCTTGGTGGCTGTCCCCTGCTCTTGGCTATACTACCCCCCCTCCCTCTTACCCCTCTTCTAGGCTGGAGATGGAGTCGAGGCAAACATTCTTAACCCTAATGTATATTCTCAATGGGAGAATTCTAATAGCTTCCATCTGTTGGAACTCCATGTGCTTTCTCATTACCTTTTCTGCAGGGAGAACCATCCTTTTCCTGGCAGCATCTCCTTCCTAGATCTGTCTTAGCTGCTCCCTTGGAATTTCTTCTGCCCACCGTGACAGACTGGGTTCAGCTTCCTTGTGTATTCCTCATGAATGACCTGCTTGTCCTTTCTCTATGGCCTGGCTCCCTGCCTGGGCCATAAGATCCACGGGGCACTACTGTGCGTGTCATGAATTGAGCCCACAGGAAGAGGCAGGCAGGTGATAGTGACACGAGAAGAGGTGCCAAGCTTGAGGGAAAACACAAGACAGCTTTGCTGTCCTAATTCTAGACGCAACTCCAGTTTCACAGTGGTGACAATGGGCAAGCCTGTCACTTGCATTTCTCATGCTTATTATTCTTTTTCCGCCTCAGCTGTTTAAAGATAAACATGGTCTCAGTTGTCAGGCAAAAATTAGCACAAAGTTTTCTGTTAGAAATAGATGTTATCTGAAAATAAGTGACACTCTGTGTCTAGTATAGAGACATCCAAAATTAAATAAAATGTCCTGTAACACAGTATTTTATTTTGCTGTATCCTGACCACCTTTTTGTGGTAGACTGCTTCTTATTCTTAGTCAGAGAAAGGAAACCATCAGTGTATTCCTAACACCATAAAAATCCTCATTTTGATTATTTGTCATTATGTATATTCATTTGCCTCATAATAGCCTAAAGTAGGAATAACCCAATTATATATCAACTGATGAATGCATGAATAATGTGTATACAATATATAATCCACACAATAGAGTATCCTTTAGCAATAAAAAAATGAAGTGCTGATACCTATCACAACACCGATGGACCCTGAAACATGCTGGGGAGAAGTCAGTCATATAGGATGCCAGACTATGACACAGAGTCAGGAGTAGACAGAAAGTAGATTGCTCGTAGCCTTGAGCTGTGGCGTTTGTAAGGAATTTGGAGTGACTGCTAATGGATGTGGCATTTCTATTTGGAGTAATGAAAATGTTCTAAAATGGATGGTGGTGATGGATGTTCAACTTTCTGCATATACTAAGAACTACAGAATTATATTTTCAGTGGGTGAATTCTGATGGTATGTGAATTATATTTCAATAAAGCTGTTTGAATTAATGAATTTATTGAATTAAAGTGAGAGGAGCCTGGTTCTCAGATGACAGCGTGACTGAATAGGCAGTGAGGGGGGCTTTGTGTTAAACGCCAGCTTTGATTAGATGTGGATAATTGATCACACCCTTCCTTCTTCTCCCTCTCCTTCCTTCCGTCTTACGTTGACATCTTTTGGAACCTTGCCTCTGAGGCGAGTCAGGTGGGGTGGTTATCTTTCCAGAGCTGAGCGAGGTGTGGCCAGCAGCGTGGCAAGGAGTTGTGTAAAGGATAGAGATAGCCTGTTGTTCAGTGGGCACAGACTGGGCATCCTGGGGACTCAGCTAGAGGAGTATGTGTGTTTAGAAACATCTCTAGTCACCTCAAATATGCTAAAAGAATTCTTATGTGACTTCTGCAGCCGCTGACTCTGTGGGGTGATGGAGGTGAACAAAGGAACCTCTCCAGGGCTGAGGGCAGGGTGCACAGCAATCACCTACAGGTCCCGGAAGTCTGGGCTATGGGGCCCTTTCCAGGAGGGAGTCCTGGGACGTTCTTGTTGGGTAACTCAAACAAGCAAGCAAGTAGACTAGGTCCTTGGCTTGGTGAAGCAGCTCAGATGTTTGTGTTTGGTGAACTGGTCAGTTTTCCTCATTTGTGACTTGCCTGATCAGGGTAGAAGAAGATGAAGTCTTCTCCCAGTTCAGGGAATCTAGTTGAAGAAGGCCATTTCTGCAAATACCTGTCTCTGTCTCGTGTAGATATCAAGGGAGAGGGCGTGCAGTAGCTTTTAGCAGGCTGCGTGGTCCTTGTAGGAGAGCTACTGAAAATTGTGTGCGAGACATTCGCCACTAGAGGGAGCATCGCGACGTTCTACATCACCGGCCCTGGGCTCTGGGGCAGCAAAGCGAACTGGCTGTAAGCCAGGCTTTGGCAGGGGGAGGGGATGGTCTTGAGAAACTCAATCTCTTTACTTTTGCTCTTTTCGTTCAAAGATTTCTCAGAAGAAACCAGACCTGGAAATCCTTATTATTATTATTTTATTTTGGCAAGGTTTGCAGAGTCACCCCTACCCCCTATTTTGTGGGGCTAGAGTTTGGGGTGCCCACTGAGGCTGTATCATTCTGGGGTGCTTAATAGGAACGGGGCGGGAGGAGATAGGAGTGAAGCCAGACTGGAAGAGGTCCTGCCAGTGTAAGAGAGCTGGAAAGAGCTTGGAGAACTGGGTAAAAAAACAAACAAACAAAAAACAAAAACTGAAAAGGGGGGCTGATGGCATGGTGGGTGAGTGTGGGACAAGCACCCATGGTTTGCCAATATGCTCTGATTTGGCTTTTTAACAAGTCATTGGGATAGCTAGAGCATGTCCCTGTTTTTGTTTTTCTTGGTCCCCTCCCCTCCCGCCCCCGACTTGTTCTGTCGTGCTAGCTTCCTAAGGTTGCTGACCCTTCTTGAAGCGTCCTAAGATTGGAAATGGTGGGTGTCCAGAGCAAAAGCCTGCGTTCTCTGGCTACCATCTAGATGGTCACTATGTTCTTG
This sequence comes from Dicrostonyx torquatus, assembly GCA_028555095.1. NCBI lineage: Eukaryota > Metazoa > Chordata > Mammalia > Rodentia > Cricetidae > Dicrostonyx > Dicrostonyx torquatus. Next base: position 2,599,283 of record JAQHUG010000067.1, on the reverse strand, counting down.
GACTACATTCTAGTTCTCTTATGACCCTAGCCCTACTCCAACAGCAGGAGACTCAAAGTCCCTCTTCTTCCTTCCCGCACTGGCTCCCTGAATCCGGGAGACAGATCTTCTAAGCAGTGATTGAACACAGGCAGCAGGTATATAAGGACGGATGCTGGACATGTGCGCACCCACAGCTCTCCACAGAAGCCTCAGGAAGATGGTACCCCCATCTGCAGCAGAGCAGGTCAGAATGGGCCTGCTGAGGCTCCCGTCACTGCCATAGTGAATGTTGGTGATCACCATGGTTACCTGGAGGCTGGGAGCTCTGACAGTTGGAGGCAGAGCAGGAGAAGATGCCCTGGAAACCTCTCTGGGTGAGTATCCTGGACCAGAGAGGCTGTTTGTGCAAGGGTTTAGAAAATGATTCATGAATCAGGGGGGTCTTCTTCTCACCCTGCTAGGTCTTAGGTCCTAAGACTTAAGAGAAATGAGAAGAGAGGAGGAGAGATGCTGGGACTGGCCTTAGGGAGCTCAGAATGAGAGACGGTAGGTGGTCACAGAGTTGGAGGGGACCTGGAGGACGGCTCTGGTACTTCACTCACCAGCATGGGGCTGGGATTGTTCCCTCCATAAGTAGGGTGCTGGCCAGGGATGCAAGATACTGGCACTGCCAGTGCTTTCAAACTCCAGTTCTCTTCCAGGTTTTGGTTTTCCAGTCTGAAAAATGGGGTGAATGATTAGTAAGCCCCCACCTACTTCATATCGATGAGGAGGATTTCTTAAGTGCATAATTTTGTGTATTGAAATGAGCAGACAGATTTTTGAGTCTTTGGAGAGAATGTCTTATTTATTATCAGCATCAATTCACTGAATAGAAATTCTATTTAATGCCACTGCTGCCTCTCCGTTGCTGGGTGACCCAGGAGCCCAATTGCTTCTGTGAGAACATGGGGCTCTTTGTAGCTGTCCAACCCCAGCTTTGGGAGATCATAGAGCCTAAGAGGGGAGGGGCATCGTGTGAGCACTGAATAGACACCGAGAACAGTGGAGAATAATGGAGCTGCAAGCCGAGTCTCTGGTAGGACCTCAGAAGACTGAAGGGTGGGTCTCACCAAAGGTCCTTGCTGAGTGCCAGCACTCAGGGAGAGGTGGGAGTAGACAGCTGGGTGCAGAGGTCACCCCAGGCCAAGAAGGCCAGGTTTGAAGCTGCTCCTTTTTTCATACACTGTCATTGTATGTTCACTCAAAGAATGAGAAACAGATACACAGAAAAGTTAGAATAAGAAAACATCAAATCAGTTGAGTGACCCAAACAGTATTTGGACACATTGATTCTGTGCTATGCCTAGTATAGACGGTCCCTATGAATGTGTAAGTGGATGGATACATCAAAATGGAAACTTAGAAATACTGATACCTCTCATCCACTCTGTGTAACATGCTCTCTGGTTATACCACTGTGTAATTTTTGCTATATTATATATTTAATATACACTACACTTCTCTCTCTCTTTCTCTTTCTCTCTCTCTCTCTCTCTCTCACACACACACACACACACGCACACAAACACTGGAAACTTGTTTCCTCCTTTTGAAGAATATAGTAGAGCTGATAATAACCAAAATGAAAGGGAAGGAAATGATATGACCTAAGCCTCATATGATTCTGGGCCGGGTAGAAGAGGAGCCAAAGAAAGGCACAGAGTGACACCAGTGTCCTGCTACATAGGGTAATCCGCACCTCTGCAAAAGCTGTGTCTGCCCCTTGGTGTGGATCCTGGTTATGACAGACATTTGCCAGAGTGCCTTGATTCTTGAGGCAGGCTATATCTATCTATCTATCTATCTATCTATCTATCTATCTATCTATCTATCTATCTATCTATCTACCTCTATCATCTCTGTATCTACATCTATTTAGTCCATATCTTTATCTTCTGTGTATGTCTAGATCTATCTATGTGTGTCTATTCTCTAGCCCATCCATGTCTATACCTATTAACTGGCCTTCTTAAAGCTCCTTGGTGTCTCCTTGTCTATCCATGGTCCCTCCTTCTTGTGATAATCCTAAACCTGTAACTGTCTTCAGCGCTTCCTTAGCTTGTCTTATTTGTACTGATAGTTCTTCTTTTGTCTGAATTCTGAGTCTCCTTGGCCAATGGTCTGAACTTTTAGGACTGCTGACTTCACAGATCCTTTCCATATCATCGAGGCCCAGAATCGCCAGTGATGTTGGTGGTAGTAGCAGTCATGAGGGACAGAGGGAGAAGTTAGAAGCACTGCCATCTTTGTAACCACAGCTCTGTCACCAAGCAGGTGGTCTTGACCAATGTACAGGTGGAGGCTGGGATGAGAAGCACATCATAATGCTGGGCCTCCTGGACTGGGCAAGACCATACTCCAGAGGCAGCAGCTATGCATGGCACACCAGGACAGATGCTCTCATTATGGGCTTCCTGAATGTGCACCTTTGCACACCTGGTTCTCATCACCTAAGATTTATTTATTCTTAGTCTCTGGGCTGACTGTTGGGAAGCCCCACTCAGCCCTGCTCCTCCCATTCCAGACCCTGTGCCTGAGAAACCCCACCATCGATGGACCATGCCTATAGGCTATTTAAGATGAGGTCTCCCAACTGACCAGTTGAAGAGTACTGCTTGGTCTTAAAACTATAGCCCCTGAATGTTCTGCCTTTCAGCTCTCCTCTGAGACTGTTATACTCTGTGTTCTGAGGGCACCATTGTTCACCTCATTGTAGTCGTGTCTTCTCTTAGTTTGTATAAAGTCATGGAGCAAACATGGCTGCCATATATGTCCTGGGTGGGGGGAAGGTAGGGATTGCTGGCTAACAGGCTGGATTAATGGAGTCTAATTGATCAGGTTCTTTGGCTAGGCTTTCTCTCCACAAATCCTGCATGGATACATGTACCGAGAACAAGGGCAATGTTGCTTTGGCTCTGGTATTGTCCTACCCTTACCTATTTCAAGGGTACCAATGGCTTCCTATTGTGCTCAGAGTAAGTTCCAGGTTCCTTTCAGAGCTGGCCATATCTATGGGCCTCCGTCTGGCCACTGTGGTGCTTCCTCTCTGCTCGTTCCTCAGATTCTGATCATTCTAGGCTCTTTCCCAAACTAAAGACCCAGTCCTGTTCAGCCAGGCATCCTTGAGTGTCCTGTATCCCATCATCCCCTTGTCCAGCTTCTTTTCTGTGGTCTCAGACAAGATGTTGCCTTTGGAGAAGTCTTCCCTGGTCATGGTATCCACTCCTCCATACAAACAAACAAAGAACAAAACAAGCAGTATCTGTGTCTCCACGTAGCCTTTCTGTGAGCTGGGCCTGTATTCCCCAGACCCAGAGGGAAGCACAGTATGCAGTAGTTCATAGCTGGTCAGTAAATGAATAGTTGAGCAACATGTGTAAGAACATTCCGTACTTGTGTCTTAACCTCAACCTAAGAAAGCCTCATAACCTGTCACTCTTGGAGCACTGGGCACAGACATAGGCTTTTAGCATAGCAACATAAGGACAAATACACACACGTGCAGGACACGTGATGCCTGGAGATCACGGCTTTATGGAAAAACAACCCAGCATTATCTTTCTAACATGGAGCAGGGAAGGTGTCCTTTTTGTCGCTGTTATAGAATACTGATAAAAGCAACTTAGATGGGGGAAGGATTTGTTTGCCTTACACTTCTAGGTCACAGTCCACCATGGAGGGGAATCAGGACAGGAATTTGGAACAGAAACCCTAGAGGGACTCAGCTTGCTGGCTCACTCACAGGCTCATGCTTCCCTTGTAATATAGCCCCAAATCGCCCGCCCAGGGATGACGTCATCCACTGTGGGCTGGGCCCTCCTACATCAGTTAACAGTCAAGACAAGACACCTCCCCACAGATATGCCCACAAGCCAATCTGATTTATGCTTTCTGCTTAGATGACTCTAGGCTGCGTCCAGTTGGCAAGGGTGACTAGACAGAAGGATTGGGATCCCTGACAGCTGCCCATAGATGCTGGGGCATTGCCATATTGTAGAGGTGATGGATTGTGTGTGCGTGTGTGAATGAGAGTGTGGTGTGTATGTGTGCATATGTGTGTGCATGCATGTATGTGCATGTGTGCATGCATGCGTTTATGTGCATGTGTGCATGCATGTGTGGTGTGTGTCTATGTGAGTGTGTGTGTATGTGTATGAATGAGAGTATGGTGTGTGCATGTGTGTATGCGTGTGTGTGTGTGCATGAGCATGTATGTGAGTGTGAGTGAGTGTGTGTGTGTGTGTGTGTGTGTCTGTATAGCAGGCTCCAAAGGAAGTGGCTGCCTCATCAGTGGAGGCGATGCTAGAAATTTCCTTTGGGAAGGTTATGGGGCTAGATGACCTTTGATTACCAGATTCAAATGTTTGCCTATCTAAAAATGATTCTGAAATGTCTCTGGAGGGTGGTTTCAACCAGCAGGGTAAAGGAAGTAGGAAGAGGGGCTAGAGGTCAAGCTCAGATATTGTTCCTTAGGAATATCTACATGTGTTTTGAGGCAGGGTCTCTGAATGGGACCTGGGCCTTGCTGATTAAGCTACACTGGCCAGCTGGTGAGCTCTGGGAAAACCCTGTCTTTGCCTCCCATGTCTGGGGTTGCTGATGTATGCCAGCATGCCTGGCCTTTTGTGTGGGTGCTAGGAGTCAAACTCAGGACCCTTTGCTTCCACAGCTGAGTGATCTCCCTAGCCACATATTGGATTATTATCGAGCAAGTAATGGTATCTAATAACAAATAATTTTTATTGAGGAAACACTTGTGTTCCCCCTTCTTCCTCTTCAGGATGGTGTATCCCCATTGACCTTGTACACAGTACATGGAGGTGAGAGTTGCCTAGGCTTGGGCTGCTGGTGTCTGCTTCTTCTGCTTTCCCTGCTCATCGTGATGTAACCTGGAGAAGCCACAGCTGCAGAAGGAGACTCAAGCAATGGTGCCCACTCGAGCGTAGCCCTGTGCTGCCAACTCAGAGAACCTGCAAACCTATAAGTGTAAAGAATATTACTGTAAGGCTCTGAGACTTGCGGGTTATTTGTTATACAGCATTATCATAGAAAAACTAACTGATGGATATGTTTAAAATGTCCTTTGTGTGGAAAGACTTCATTGCCTAAGCTTTTGTGTTGCGAGCATCATGGAAGAGATTGATAGCTTTGTTTCTGGTTTTTGTTCCTCTCTCTCTCTCTTTTCACAAAGAATGCCTTGCATGACCTTTTCCTGAAGTATGTATCGTTCACACCCACAGGGTAATTCACCACATTTGTCGGATTCCACCTCCTCCCAGTGAGCCACTTCTTGCCACTCAGTCCTGCCTGCAGCCGACAAGGGCTTTGCCTGGGCTGGGAAGACATCAGGTTTATGGGAACATTGAGCAGGTGGAATTCACAGAGATGGGGGGGGCTTTGAAAGGGGCAACAAAACACAGAGAAGCCCAGTTGGCTGGGCCTCCTGGGGGAGCAGAGAAGGAAAGGAGCTGCATGCCTTCCATGATGCCTAAACTAGGGTGTTCTTTGTGACATGAGGTAGACACCATGTAAAAGACTCCCCACTTCATCTCGTCTGCCACAGACAGGTGGGAAGAGTCTCTTCCAGAGTGTTTACTTCCTATCACACCTGCCTCACTCTCCGAAATGAAATCCCCAGCAGTTGAGTGGGGTTTGATGTGGAGAACAGAAAGCAGAGGTTTGGAATGCGGCAGAAGCAGAGCCGAAGGAGTCAAAGCCCGGGAGAAAAGCATGAATGGGCTTGGAGAGGGCAAACTAAAACAGCAAAGACATTTACACAGGTCTCCCTACCTCTCAGAACAAAACAATTATGAGATAAGAGAGGTATGGATGGAGGAAATTCTTTCATTTTTCACATGGCAAGCTGGAGAGATCCAATAGGCTGTTTATGGAGAACAATAAAAGAAGATACATGAACTCAGTAAAGAGGTTGTTACAAATATATCGGGTGATTTTTGAAAAGCCAGGGTTTTCTCCCCGCTTTTGGATAAAGCTGTCAGCCAAGTATTAAAAGATTTTCTCTCTCTCTCTTTTCTTTCCTCACTTCCCCCCCCCCCAAAGCCATAGCTGACACCCACTGGTTTTGTTACAATTGGCAGAAAGAGTTATCATTTTTCTTTAGGATTTGAAATGCAATCAAAGACGGGCAGATTGGAGCCCGAATTAAATGAAGCTTAAACAAACACAAAGAAAAAGCTCGGCTGGTTTTTTTTTTTTAAGCAAACAAACAAACACTGGAATTGCAGTTCCTTGTTGCTAATTTGAAGCTGTAAAGAATTTGACACTCACACTTGATAAAATGGTGCAAGCAGAGCCGGTACTTTTTTGCATGTTAAGCACCGAATGTTCTGATCATTTTGTGAAACTAAAAACCCATTGTTTTGGGGAAAACTCTCTAGTGAAACCTTTCTGGCAGTTTCGGGGGGAAGGCACAGAGGACTTTTCTTTAAATTAGTTCTTTCTGGAGTAAATTCAATAAATGAAAGATCTGGGGTATGGGGGGCGTCAGTTCTGTGTGGCTGATGTCACATTTGCTCCATTTTCAATTTGCTTCCCATGTACCAAATGCCCCTCCCCCCGAAGGTGTAGACACATCTGCAGCTAAGAGTTCCCCTTATGTCATTACAATTGTTTTGTTTTGATTCATCGTGATATGGAAAGCTGCCTTATGGGCAGAAACCTCTCCTGGTTAGCTTCAACTGCCAACTCAACACAGCCCAGAGTTGTTATCCCAGGGAGTCTTAATTCAGAAATTTCCTCTGTCAGATTGGCTTGTGGGCATGTGGGTCATTTTCTTGATTATTGACTGATGTGGGAGGAACCATCTCTGGGCAAGTGTTCCTGGGTTGAATAAGAAAGTCTACTTGAGCATGGGCCAGAGGGAGCAGAGCTACTAAGCATCTTTCCTTCATGGTTCCTGCCTCCCGGTTCCTGTCCTGAATTCCCTCAATGATAGGCTATGATGTGGAAGTGTAGGATGAAATAAACCCTTTCCTCCCCAAGTGGCTTTAGTCATGGCATTTGTCATAGCAACAGAACCCAAACTAGGATGCACCTACCTACAACATAGGTCTACGAATCAGGATGGAGGCAAGGTATCCCCTGAGAAGACAGAAAGATGTCCACACAGGTTTGCTATTGATCGTTGTTCCCGTAGGCTATGGACGAGATTCTGTGATTCTGTGACCAGTGCTCTTTTTGAAAACCCAGAGTGAATTTGAATAGAAGAGAGGTCTTCTGTGTGCAGGGGCAGGACCTCTGTGTGCAGGCCTCTAGAGTTACCAGGTTCCAGTCAGAAGCAGAGCCACAGCTAGGCAGACTGAGGCTCATAGGTGTGTTAGGAGAGAGAGCTGTTATGTTTGAATATAAAATGGCCTCCTCTGGCTCATGTGTCTCAGTACTTGGTCTTCAGCAGGTGACACCATTTTGGTGAGTTGTAAAACCTGTCAGAAGACAGGCTTACCTGGAGGAAGTAGGCCGGATCCTTGAGGTTTATAACCCCACTTTGCTTCCTTTGGTCTGCTTCCGGGTCCACTGAGTTGTGAGGAGTTAGCCCCACACTCCGGCCCCTGCAGCTGTGAACCACTCTCTCTGCCATGCCTTCTCTACTAGGATGGACTTACCCTCAAACTCTGAGTCCAAATCAATTCCTCTTCCCTAAAGTTGCCTCTCCAACCCTCTTTTTCAATCAGAAATTTGGTTGCTGAGTTGAGCAACAGCTTCTACGGCATGCGGTGTCGTCTGATTTCCTCAGTGTCGTCTGATTTCCTCAGTGTTATGTTTTTGTATTTGTCGTTTGCTGTCTCTCTCTTCAAGTACATACGAAGCATTGTTTTGTTTGCTCTTCGGTTCCATGAGGTAGAATTTGAGGTACTCACCCTGTGTCGTGGGTCAAGGCCACTCTTCATGTCAGTGTTGCCTTCTGGAGGTTGCCCAGCACTGAGCCCCCTGCTCATTTACCCCTGGTGCCCTGCCTAGGTGCCTACCCGCAGTTTTGGTGTGTCTCTCCAGTCTCTCGAGACAGGTTTGAGGGGCCTTGGGTGGCTATCACTCCTGTGCCATGCAAACTGTCTTTTATAAGCACAGATTGAAACCAATGAATGTTTTCTCTACCTTCCCACAGCAGTACTGAATATAAATTGTTTATGAGGGATGTGTGTGTGCTCACATGTGTGTGCATGTGCACGCGTGCCTGCTTGTGTGTGGGGGGAGTGTGCTGGTGTGCATGCCCACTCACACACACAGATGGAGATGAGAGGAGAGGATTAGGAGTCAGTCTCTATTCCTGCCCAGTTTTTGAGACAGGGTCTCCTGACTGAACCTGAAGCTCACCATTTTGGCCAGGCTGACTAGCCAGCTAGCTGCTGGAATCCTTTTGTCTTTGCTCCCCAGTGGCAGGGTTTGAGACATAAGTAGTTAACCCAGGATTCTCTTGTCTCTGTCTCCCGACCCTAGTGCGACCATGCCCAGCTTTTTAAAAAGTGGGTGCTGAACTCACACTCTCTTGTTTTCACGGGAAGCACTGAACCATTTCCCCAGTCCCAGTCCCAGTTTTTTTTTTTTTTTGATAGTTAACGTTTTATGAAAGCATCACCATTTAGAGAGAAAGCTTTCATGCTTTGGAAGTGTTCATGACTCATCTCCTGAGTCCATCCCTGTCCCTTCATGGTCAAAAGGAGTACTCAGGAGCCCTCAGTTACAGGTAGAGGTATGGTTTGAGGAAATAGCGAGAGAGAATCACAGCTTCTTTCTCAAAGAAACTTTCTGAAAAGGGCTGTATTCTTTATTTGTTCCACGCATTGTTTGTTTATGTGGTATATGCATAAGCACATACATGTAGCATACATGTTGCATGTGTTCATGTGTGTGCATGTATGTGTGCTGTTATGCATGTACATGTGGAAGCCAGAGGTCAATATTGGGTATCTTTTCTATTGATCTCCACTGTCTATTTTAGAGTCTCTTACTAACCCTATCCCTCCCTCACCATTCTGCTAGACTGTCTGGCCAGCAAAATCCTGTCTCTGGCACCCCTGGTGCTGGGGTATGAGTGTCTACCATCATATCTAGCTTTTATGTGGGTGCTGGAGATCCAAACTCAGGTCCATTTGCTTGCACAGCAAACACTGGAAGCCCTGAGCTGCCTCCTCAGTCCTGACTTATTTTACCTATTATATTGTCATTCCTAGAGACACTTGATATTTAGTACTGAGACTTATGTTGGCTTGGAATCAGAGATGTCTTTGCAAAGTGAATCCTGTTCAGAGCTAGAAGCTCTGTCATGGCCAAGAGTCTTCACCTCTATTGGTCTCAGTGTCCCCATCTACTATCTGGGGAGAAATGCCCTGTTTATGGCCTGTGGCACAGGTTAAAGTCAGTAATGCACATAAAGCACCTTGTGCATTACCTGGCACATAGTAAGCACTCAATAAATTTTAATTCCCCCTTTCCCTTCTCCTTTCTTCAGTTCAATCAAGCATTATGATAGATGTGTTTCCCGTGCAGGGTAAAGCCTTTTAAAGTGCATATAAATCAATTAAATAGGGCAACGCTGTAACTGATCATATAATGTTTATTTAAGAGATGCTGGGGAGAGTGAGAGAGAAGATTAGGGCCTTGTAGACTCCCTGCTGTGGAAAAGGGAAGGCTGAGGCCTGGGCTAGCTCTCCTGACTGAGGATGTGGAGACCAGAGGAATGGCCTAAGGATTTGAATTCTGGGTAGGCCATAGAGGGAAAGACAAACAGACGGATGAGAGGACTCACCGCAATGGCTTCTAGTTGCCCTCTGAGAGTGGAGCCTGTGAGTTTGCGTTGGCCTTCATGTACCTAGACAAGGAAGCAAGTAACTCTAGATTTGAAATGACCACGAACTCTTTGTGAGGGGCAGGTACATTTCTACACTTCCTTGCCTGGCTGTCCATGGGCCTGGAAAGCAGGATGCTTATGGGTTACTTTGAACTGCTAGACTGTCTGGCCAGCAAAATCCTGTCTCTGGCACCCCAGGCTGGAATGCCCGGGTTGTAGCTGGAATACGCGGGAATGAGATTTGGCCAAAGACAGAATGCAAAGAGATCAGGGTCTCCAAGGAGTTGCTCATTCAGCGGCCGAAGAATGATTTTAAATTTATTTTAGATTTTAAGCAACCCTAAAACAAATCCCGGACCGTCTTGTTCTCTGAGGAGTTAGGAATTCTTTTTATTCCTGCTGGTCCTTGCTCTTGCATCCTGCTGACCTCTAGAGTGGAATTTGGAGGTGGCATCTCTCAGAATGATTGTCCTGTTGTATGAAGTATCTCTGCTACCTTTTTGGACCAAGCTCCTGGGATTTCTTTTTCACTCAGCTTTTTGGTTTCTTTTCTTTCTTTTTCACTCTTTGTTTTTTGTGGGGGGGGCTGTTACCCAGCTCCCAAATAATTACTGGCTGGGTTTGGGGGCTCTCAATCCCTGCTGCAGAGTTCAGAGATCACGGCTGAGTTCTGAGAGCAGAGGCACCTGTTAGACGTTCCGAGGCCATGACATCCAGTATGCAGGGGCTTCCTGCAGCATAGCCGACAACAGCTATTGAGCATTTTCAAGCATTTTCACGAGTGAATGAGTGGTCTGTGGGTGCCAGGAACATGCTCATCCGTCAGTCTGACAATACGTGGAGAGTACATTATTTATGCTAAAAATAGTCTGTGTAAAAGACAAGGCCCTGGAAGCCGTACTACCCAAGCCTGAGAGTTCTGCCAGTCCCCCTCCCTTCCCTGGAAGGTGATTGATAAAGTCATTTTCTGTTGTGTTTTAATAAAGCTGAGCACATCACACACTCCAGCAAGCTATGGCAACTCAATCACTGGGCTGGGCTCTGTCCCAAGGTCTCCTCCTACCAGGGTGGTCCTCTGAGCTTGGCTTCTCTCAGGGGATCATTCTCGGGATGGTATAGTCCAGATGTGAGCACGGATCTTGATTTAGTATAGCACAGATGAACACCAGTGGCTTCTAACTGTGGTTTGATTGTCTCCATTTCTTTTTAAAACTAATTAATTAATTTTACATCCTGACTGCAGCTTCACCTTCCTCCTCCCCTCTCACCCTTCTTCCCCCCCTCCATACCTCCCTACTTTCGACTCCTCCTCTGTTTCTGTGCAGAAAGGGGCAGGTCTCCCATGGGTTTCAATCAACATGGCTTATAAAGTTGCAGTAAGACTAATCACCTCCCCTTGTATTTAGGCTGGGCAAGGTCATCCAGTATGAAGAATAGGTTCCCAAGAGTCAGCTTAAAGCGCTGGGGACAGTCCCTGGTCCCACTGCTAGGAGTCCTACACGTAGACCAAGCTACCCAGCTGTTACAGATTATGTAGAGGGCATAGGTTGGTCTGCTCCAGGCTCCCTGGTTGTTGGTTCAGACTGAGTTCCTATGAGCCAGGTGAGTTGTTTCTGTGGGTTTTCTTGTGTTGTTTTTGACTCCCCTGGCTCCTGAAATCCTTCCTCCCTCTCTTCGGCATGATCGCCCGAGCTTGGCCTAATGCTTGGCTGTGAGTCCCTGCATCTGTTTCCAGCGGTTGAAGGCTCTCTGATGCTAACCCAGATAGTCCCCAGTCTGATCACAGGAGATGGCCAGTTCAGGTTACATCTCCACTATTGCTAGGAGTCTAAGCTGGGGTCATCCATGTAGATTCGTGGGCGTTTCCCTCGCACCAGGATTCTACCTGGATTGTCTCCATTTCCTACTCCTGGAAAGAATGGAAAAGAGAGAGAAACTAAGAGCCAGGGTTGGCATTAACCTTTGCCACATTTGACTCTCCTTTAGGACCGCAGCCATAGCAAAAACTTATTTATTTATAATTGAAAAAATAATTATGCACATTTATGAGTACAGGGTGAGATTATGTGTGGAAGTTTATTTGAGACACACAATTTTACTAAGGGCCAAATACACACAGATTACTGTACCACCAAACAGAGCTCCTCCGAAGAAGCAGGCAGGCCGGTGATCCACAGAGAGAGCGCTTTCCACGTGGGCCTATCATTTTATACCTCTTGGGACCTGGTGGTCCAGCCCCATTAATTAATTAACAACTAATTAGGGGGGCAGAATAATTAGCT
>JAQHUG010000067.1:2533380-2580097 GCA_028555095.1 Dicrostonyx torquatus | reverse complement strand
CACTCCCCTTCAATTATGCACTGTAGAATGATAAATCAGACTTTCGAGCCTAACCTGTCACTAGGTTTCCACTACAGTGTATGGGGTTCCCTTTTCTCCACATCTTCGCCAGTGCTTATCACCTTTCGTCTTTTTGACAATGTAGCTGACATTTAATGAGGGCTTTCTCAGTACTGGCCCTGTGCTAAGCAGTTTTCACACCAGCCCCAATGTATAGGTACCAGGAACACCTGAGGAAACTGAGGTTTTTTGAGGATTCTGAAAACAATTAATCGCTTTTGTGTTCACAAAGAGACAGGGACATTGAGGTCCCAGTCTGTGGGTGGGAATGTCAAAGTTAGAAGCAAGAGGCGATAGTAGGAATAGCTTTCCAGGGAAGAGGCTGATCCAGGGTGGCTAGCTGAAGATTTCTGAAGGACTCATAGTCATCTTCAGAAGGCTAATGGATGCCCTTCATTAGAAATGTAGTCACATCAACAAAGTTGCCTGCAGTGTGTTTTGGATGCAGAGAGCAAGGCAGTGTAACCTCAGATCCTTCCAGTTTGTGTGTGAGAAAACCAGGTCAGGCAAGCTGTGCCAGTCCTATGACTGCACAGGACACAGAGTGGCACACAGTGAGTAGTAATTGGAGTCACTTCTTCGGGATAGACACCTTCCTCCGAGTCTATGCGTGAAGAAGTCAGCGACTTTTGTCTGTCTCTGGCTTCCTTCACCTTCCTCAAGATTCCTTCTTTTCTTTTCTTTCTTTCTTTTTTCTTTTTTGGTTGCTTAAATCTTGTCACTATGTAGCTAGGGTGGCTTTGAAATCATAATCCTCCTGCCTCATCACCCCAGTGCTGGGATTAGAGACATGCACCAACATGCACAGCTTCTTTATGTGTTCCTTTTAATTAGATGTTTGTGATCTGAGATCTCAGTGATGGCCACTTATCTTCTGTTTCCATAAGAAACCTGCCTCTTCATGCAGGGACTGTGATCATGACTGTGGCTTTGAAGTCCCTGGGCACAGGTCAGGAGTTTGAGCCTGGACCAAACTGGCTAGGGGCTTACTGAATTTTGAGTATCTCGGTGTCTCAAGGGAGCCAAGTCTTCGGTATCCTCCTAATGCTGTTTCTGGGAGGGGAAAAAAAGGTGGAAGAGAGGCCCTTTTACAGGGTGTAGGGAAAATTCAATTTTTATTTTCCTTCCTCTTTTCTGGAACTGAGCTTGTTTGAGGGAGCAGGAGGGCCAGGCTGATTCTCATTGCAAAGCTAGATCTCCCGCCTTCACTGTGGGTTTGTCTGATGGCCACAGATAGTGGCCTGATTGGAACTGATCTTCCCCCAGGCGCTTGGCGCCTGGCCTAATAGGCTGACAGTCTGTAATGTGTCTAGAGAGGCCTGTGTCAATGCTGCTCCTGGGTCAGCATCTCTTCTGTCCCTCATCTGCTGCATCCAGGATGCTCCCTGACACAAGTGAAATGATGGGGCCTATGCCAGACTGAGTAGGGGCTGCTGGCAGCCAGTCTGAGACAGGGGCCATCTTCAGTGACCTCAGAGACCTGCTTGGCAACTGAGGTCTGTCTAATTTCAAGTAGATGACCTCTTGTGAATGGAAGCCCTGCTTCCCAGCCATATCAAGGCCAACTGAGTTATCTTAGCTCAGGCCCTGTCTGCCACAGGCTACCCTGGGAAGGCGCCACGCGGGACACATGACATGACACCAGACGCCTAGGATTTAGTTTGTTTAAACTGCCATTTTGCCTTCATTAAGAATCTCTATGTGTGCTTTAGCTGATTCTAGGAGTGGGTAGAGACTAGAAGTCAGGAGACCTGGGTTTGGTCCTAGCTCAGCTGTCAGCCAACTATGAAGTCTGAAATGTTTTTTTTGGGCTTCAGTATCTTCCATCTGTAAAATGACTCTGTGGGGCTACAGGATTCCCAAGTGGTTTTCTCTTTGGCCTCTGGTTCCTTCTTACTCATTACCCACCTCTGTTCCCATAGCCTAGAACAGAATCGGTTGCATTATTGGCTCTTGATAAAGAGAAACTTACTGGGTAGTATTTTGCCTCCAGGCCAGACCTCTGAGTACAAACAGGCCCTTAGCTACCCTCCTTTCAGAAGTCCAGCACTGGAGGGAACACCCAGAGAACTGGCCATACCACCTGCCTTTGCTAATCGTATATCATCTTGACACAAGCTAGAGTCATCTGAGAGAAGGGAACCTCAATTGAGAAGATACCTCCATACAATCAGGCTGTAGGCAAGCTTGTAGGGCATTATCTTAACTAGTGGTTGATGGGGGAGGGTCCAGCCCATTGTGGGTGGTGCCTTTCTTGGGCTGGCCCTGGGTTCTATAAGAAAGCAGGTTGATCAAGCCATACAGAGCAAGCAAGTCAGGAAACAGTACCCCTCCATGGGCTCTGCATCAGTTCCTGCCTCCAGGTTCCTGAACTGCTTTGAGTTCCTGCCTTGGCATCTCTCAATGAACTCAGAACACGTAAACTAACTATACTTTTTCCTTCCTAAATTGTTTTTGTTGTTACAGCAATAGTCATGTCGACTAAGACACCACCCCTGCCCGGCTAAGGAAGAAGTCCCATTCTCAGCCCTTTGATGGGGACACAGTTGTCTTAGAGGCTTCGGTAGCACTACATTTAATTGAAGAAAACATTTCCTATCTTGTGGTATCCTGACCGAGGTCCTGCCAGGATAAATATTCAAGGTCTCTGCTGGGCTTCTGGCTGGAGCTGGTAAATGCACAGGTTCCTGTTAAAAGCAGCGCTGGCATCATCCAGGACCTGGCTGGAAATGCAGGACTGCAACTCTGGTTGCAGGCCGAGTCAGAACCTGTGCATTATAACCACGTGTGCCTGCATGCTGGGTGTTTCCAAGTCCCGGCCTAACCTCTCACCAGACTTGAACAGTGAGGCTGTCATAGCTTCTCTAACACATAGTCCTTGTTCAGACGATCCACCTGTTCTTGCTTAGGCTTGTAAGTGAGCCAGTCACATACGCGGGCTCCTGCTACAGTACCAGGACTGTGTGTTGACTCTTCCTGCCTGCCTTTGCCGAGTCTGGCTCACATGGAACAAATGTCCTTCCTGCCTCCTAGACTTTCACACTCACTTATTTGCAAGAAGACTTTTAGTGCTTCTGTGACCGTTAGCTTGCTTGGAGAAGTGCAGCTCAGTCTTTTTTTTTTTTTATAACACACACACACACATAAACATGAACATACAAATACATATAAACACACACATACAGACACATACACAGATATACATACACACATAAACACACAAATACATACATACACAGACAAAGACATACTGTTACACATATACATGCATACACACAAGGATAAACACACATGCATATGTATACAGGCACACACTTACATACAGACAGATACACAACACTGAAGGATTTTCACATGTACTCATAAATACACAGATATATGTATATATAGACACCCTCACAGACACAAATGGACACACAAACATATATATACATGCTCATGCATATATACACAGACAAACATACATTCTATAGACAAAGATGCATTCACACATATAAATATAGAGATACATACATATACAACACACACAACACACACAAAACAAAAGGGAAGGGGGAGCCTTTAAAAAAGATTGTGTATATCATGACTTCCTAACCAGTCTATGACGGGGTTTCCAGGGGAGTCTGTAAGCTCTGAATTAATATGCTGAACATATGTGTATTGTGCATTTTTGTCCTGATGAATGAGAAAGGGCTTTTTTAGATTCTCAAAAGAGCGTTTTTTTAAAAAAAAGACACTTGGTCTCAGTCCAAGTCAGCTGTCAGCTTCTTGGGGTTCACTTAGCACCTTGTGGTTGAAGACGAACCAGGGCCTAACTGTAGAGCTCTTATGGAAACCGCTGTATGGCAGTTAGGCATGGCTTTGCTCGCCTCTCTCTGCTCCTCCAAATTTCTCTTTGTTCTTCCTATTATCTCTATCAAGGACTATTTTCAGGGCTGATTGGAAACAGAGAGTGGGCCTGGCGGCACAGTGACAGGGGAGAATGTTTGCCGGAAAAAGCATGGGCGGTCATTGAGAGCAAAGGCAATTAGCCTTCGGAATTGGCTGATATTCCTTACTTTCCTTCTTTTTTCTAAGTGAACCAGCGAAGCCATTTTCTAGAAAATGGCCAAGAGCAGATTCAGGCCTGCAATTTCCTTGTCTCTGCCCAGATGGATGTTCTGGGACAGGAGCCATGTCACCATGCTCTGTGCTGTGCTGGGCATTCTGGTCTCTGAGCCTGATTGTCTATTCATCATTCCAGCACTCTGTGTGCCCATGGCTGAGGGGCAGCTCAGAGTCGTCTGTCTCCTGGGTTTCAAGGCTAGTTCCTTTGCAAAGAGGGAGCTCACAGACCTCGTACTTGCAAACCTACACAGACCGACATTTCCAGGGACCTCAGTCTGGCTTTTAGTGATCAGTTTCTGACCCTCTGGTGACTCGATCGCTTCTTTCTATGCGTGGATGGCCTTGAATGCTGAGATTAAGTTCTCTGTCTTTGTACTGTGGCTCTCTCAAGGGTGTGGCCCTCATCGCTCCCCACATTCCCTCTTCTTTCTAAGTTTTCTAGGTGATTCTAATCACCAGATCTCTTACCCTAACCCCAGCACCTTGCTAGGTCTTGCCCATTGTGAGGAGGATTTGGATAATGTAGCCCATCAGCTTTACCGAGCAAAAACATCAATAATTCCAATTCTGCATCCTTGCCACTCAGTCTACTTTTCTTTATTTTGGGTCTGTCACATCCAATGTCTCTTGTGATGACACATCTCTAATTTGAATGAGTTTGCCCAACCTCTTTCAGGCTGGATTCTTTGCCACTTGTTAGGGGACTTCCTAGCCTCCAAACTCCCCATTTATTCTACATACAGCCTATTCCATTGCTGGGAAACCTGGGCCTTAGCAATGGTTTTCTGGGGTGTGATCTCAATAGGTTCTTTGACTTTCAAGAATTTTATTGGGTATTTTTACATCTATATATACCAGGGAAATTGCTGTATTGTTTTTGCTTTCATTATATCCTTATCCAGTCAGTAGATGGGTCAATGAACTGTATAGATGGTATTCAAAGGAAGAAATGAAGGTGGCCAAAGAATACTTGAAGAACAATGCCCAACATCCTTCTCCATTAGGGGAATGAAAACCCCGGTCAGAGTGGCCATTGCCAAGAAAATAAATGACCACAAATGCAGGTAATGATGTAGGTAAAGAGGAATACTTGGAGAGAGTGTAAACTAGTGCATCCTGTGGAAGTGAGTTTGGAGGCTTCTCAAAATAAAAGAGAGAGAGAAAGAAAGGAAAACAAAAGAAAAAATAGAAGTGCCTCTGGTGGCTATAAACCCAGCGGGTACTAACTCAGCATGCTACAGAGATACCTGCATATCGATGCCTGTGACTCTCCTCCCCATAGCACCCAAGGTAAGGAATTGGCTTAGAATAGGTTAAAACATATGGTAGTTATCCCCAATGAATTTTATTTGTCAGTAAAGAAGAGCAAATGACATTTATAGGGAAATGATAGAACTGGAGGCGATCGTGTGAAGTGAAGTAAGCCAGACTCAGGCAAAACATTTTCTTTCTTTCATTCGTGGAATCTAGACTGAAGAATATATATTCATATATTATATAATCTCTGCCTGTAGATGTTATGCATTTGCCAGACATGAAAGAAAAAGGGAGCTATGCGAGAGGAGAAAGAGGCTTAAAGAGAAGGAGAAGAGGGACAAGGGAGGATGGTGGAACATAAGCCACCCCTAAACAGCAGAGGAACAATTAGGGGCAGGCAAGGGACCAACAGAATGTGGGGGAGGGTGAGAGAGGGCTGTGGGTGGGCAAAAAAGAACAAAGTAAACAACATATGTATGAAAATGTAACAAAATAATCACTACTATCAGTATGTTACTTAAGACCATTTAAAAGTTAATTAAGAACAAACTGTCCCTGGGTTAGCCAGGTGGCTCAGTGGGTACAGATCTGGCTCCTAAGCTTGATGTCCTGGGTCAGGTCCCAGAATCCTCATAATGGACGGAGAGAACTGACTCCTTCAAGTTGTTCTCTGACCTCCTCATGGATGCCATGCTGTTCACATATACATACTTAATACATAAATAAGTAAATGTCAAAACATTCTTTAAAACTAGGTCCTCAGGGCTGGAGGGATGGCTTAGTCATTAATGGAGAGGACTCATGCTTTGTCTTCACAACCGCCTCTAACTCCAGTTCCAGGGAATCTAATGTCCCCTTTGGTCTCCATGGACACTGCCCTCGCTCTCCCAATCCTACACTCTCACGCACATACACACAAGTTAAAAAACAAAACAAAACAAAAAACCAGGGGGAATTATAAAAGGGTCATTGCATCAGCGAAGCTACCCCTGAGACTGTTGTCCTCTGGTTATGTCCGCTGGGCTAATCAGGGGTGTGTGGGCTTTGGACTCCACTGAGCTGAGTGAGATGCCCAATTTCTCATTTATTAGCTGTGTGGCCTCACTAGGCTTCCATAACATCTCTAGGCCTGCGGTTTGCTGTGAAGCAGGGCTAATGGTGCTCCTGAGTACAGGAGGTGTTTGTGGGGATTAAAGGTTGTCAAGACAGAGTCAGAGTGCGTTAGGGAAGAGCTATTGCTATCATCCCCCCGCCCCACCTTCTTTTAAGCTGAGCTCGCAGAAGGAAGTACAGACAGCAGCTCCATTTTGATTCTTACCCCTTTCTTAGGTGGGCCAGGACCATCATAATGCTCCCCAACAGGTGGTTAATTGATTCAAGTCAATAAGACTTACCCAGTTTAATTAAGGCAAGCTTGCAAACAGTTCAAATGCAGCCTTGACTAGCCAAGCCTAGTGGGTTTGTGCTGAGCAGGACAGTAATAATTAGTAACCAAACCTTCTCTTCTCTTCCAAACACTCAATTCCCTGAAGGAGGCAGGAGGCACTTTTGAGGTCCCCTGGAAAGCATTCCATCCAGGACAGCTCTGTATCCATCCACCTGTCAGCCTGGCTATTAGTGTGGGAGGCAAGGAGAGGCCATTGGGGTGCAATCACAGCATCCCTGGAACCTGTATGAAATGTCCTGGAAGCTGTGTTGAGGAAATTCTGGAAGAGGCATTGCTCATATCAGCATCACAAGGCCGTGCAGGTTGACATTCACAACAGGTGCAGTGAGTCCAGGGCTCATAACCTGATCTGCTCCTTTCTTCCTGTGTATGGCACCAAGCATCTTGGTGCAGGGAAAAACAGACTCCAGGGAGAAGCTTCCAGAAGCCTCATTCCTTGCCTTCTGCTTGCTTATCTCTATGCCCTGGGCTGGCTGTGAGGCTCAAGAGTGTCTGAGTCTCCGAGACCGAGCTCTCCCAGAGGAGGCCGGGATTTTATTTTCATGTGATCAGGCCAGACTACAGTGAGGCAGAAAATGTAGAGATTAAGGGCTGGCTGCTTTAACAAAGAAAACGAATCTTTCATCGTTTTAATGCGCCATCCAGGCCACTTGCAGCGAGTGGGTTTGTAGTCAACGAAAACATTTAATTTTATTTATTTATTTATTGCAAAGTAAATTGGATCACGGGAACATTAAAGGTGGAGGAGTGAAATGCCCAAGGCAGAGCTCACAGCAAGGCACAACCTTGGGCAAGCGCTGCTCACCAACCAAGCAGAAAAGCAACTAATTAGAAATGTGGCTCTCCCTGGGCTCCTGGATGTGAACTCCAACTCCCTCCCTCACAGGACTGCCAAAAGCGCAAAGGGAAACAAAACTCCCATTGGGCAATTGTCCTGGGGAAGCAGTCATGTTTTCTGGTCCCACTTGTAAACTTGAGAGGAAAGGGGCTGTTCACATCTGTAGTGACATGCAAGCCTGCCTCTGATACTGGGTAGTTAGGGATGGTCTTTCTGTCCGTGAAGTGAAGGACTTCAGCTAAGATGACAGAGTCACTGCCGAAGAAGAGAGAGTGTTAACGTGGAGCGTGTAGGAAAAGCCCTGAGAAGAACGTCACTGAAGTAGCCTGAGATCATTCTTCAGCACTTGGAGGAGACCAGGCATCACTGGTACTGAGCAGGCAAGAGCGGGAGGCCAGCTCCTTGGAGGGCCACGTGAGTGCCTAGCCCTAGGAAGGGGAGCAGGTAGAAAGGCTGGCTGAGCATGTCAGGACATCCCCTGTTACTGTTTCAATTCACCAGCTGTAGAGGAAATGCTCTCAGGAGCTAGCAGGGAGTAAAGAGGTCGGGAGAGGGAAAGGTCCTGGACGTCTGAAGTGCTGTGGACAGTTGCATTGGGGGTAACCGAGGATTGTTTATTGTGCCAGGCCTCTGGGATTCTGGGTTGTTCATTACAGTGTTAGTTTATCCCACCTAATGAGATGTTTGGGTACGAATAGCTCATGCATGTTCAATTGCATGCTAAAGAAAATACGGGGCAGCTAAATGTGCCCAACCAGGTACTGGCAGAGAGAGCTCCAGGGTGAAAAGGAAGATCCCAAGGGTAGAGGTGGACCTTACTGGGTGTGGCCCCACACTGGTTCACAGCAGAGGGACAATACATTGTTCTTGCTTTGTGCAGCTCTAGGCTCGTATCTGACTTTTGCGGGCAGCAGGGCCTAGACGGTGTGACAGTCTGGCCATCAGACTTCAGGCTTGATCCCGTCTCACACCCAGCAGGTCACTTTGGCATCCAGAGCTTTGGATTGCCTTGAAGAGGCCACTGGAGAGAAACGAGGACAGCTCTCTCCATTTCTCAAATGATGAATATACTCTTTTCACCTTGTGGCTTTTACACGGGCACAAGAGAAATGTGCATTAAGGAAGGAAATGACATTATATCCTCAGTGTGCTTGATGGGAGGTCGTGGGGATGGGGAAGGGACTGGCAAGGGACTAGCAAGGGAAGTGATCCCAGCAGTCAGCAGGGACCCTAGTAAGGGTAGTGCTGGCAGCAGGCCTGGGAGGTATCAGGACAGGTCCCTGGCTTCCCCCACCCCCACCCCAGCCATCATCTGGCTTCTCTAGGGGCCACCTTGGAGGTTACAGCACATGCATCTTTAATTTTTTCAATTAACAACAATATAGAACAAATGGAGTGGAGTTTTAATTATTCATAATTCATTTAGAAGTAAAATCTTTGTAAACTAAAAGAAGGGAAGGGCTATATTACCTTTTTCTTAAGTCAAAAAAAATGTCGAGCAATGGAAAGGACAGAAAATGGACGCATGAAGCTGATCTTGATGCATCTTCTCCTATGGTTTGTGCACTTAGAAATGGAGGCTGGTGGGTGATGGGGAGGTTACCCCCTTTGCTGGTGGTCAGAGAACTGCTTTCACCCTGTCTTTGGGAGGATAGTCATGTACTGTGTGACATAGTTTATCACTGTCCCTTGCTGGGTCCACACGAACCATTCCTGCCACAAGCCCCAAAATGATCACAACTGTCAGTAAAGTCAGCCTGCGTCCTGAATATTAGCAAACATTGGCAGGGTGTCTCTTTATATCTGATCCCAAGGGCTCCTATCTACCCGGAACTTAGAGCAGAACCTTCCAGGAGGCATGTGTCCCTTTATATGTATATATGCACAGTACACAATCAAACAAAACAGTCAATACTCTTAGACTGGGAAGTGTAACTAGGATGTATTTGAGCTCTATGTTATAGCTTTAGAATCTGGGTTCAGAGAAGGAGCAGCCAGGATGAATGCAGGAGTTGGAAGTAGCTGTTCCTGAAGTCATCTTTGGAGGATATGGTTTAAAAATGTTAGGGGTCACTATTTTGAGTCCATGTCTGCACACTTTGGTATATATGTCTTATTTTCTGTGGATTTTTCTCAGAAACGCCCTTACCCATGCTCTCAGATATGTATTTTTTTTCTGCCAATTGCTTCTTTTTCTTTCTTTGCCCTTAAGCCTGCATTAGAATATCATTATTAAAAACCCCCACTCTGGGGCACGAGGAGATGGCTTAGTGATTAAGCATAAGGATCAGGGCTCGGCTCTGCAGAAACCTGTGGAAATGCAGGTGCCTGGGGTGGCCCACCCATTCCAACCTCAGAAGGCAGAGATAGGATATCCTCAGAGCAAGATGGATAGCGAGACTAGCCATGTCTGTTGCCTCTGGTTTTTCTCAAGAGACATTTTCTTATTGAATGAGGTAGAAGAGTAATTACAGATGGTTCCTGACACCAGCCTTAGATATCCACATGTACATGCACACAGGCATGCAAAAACATGTGCATATAAGTCTAACACACACACACGGGAAAAAGATAAAACATCCCCTGCTTTATAAAAAAAATAGGGAGGAGAAAGGAGAGCATTATACGTGAGGTACCTGCGGTAATGAGTGAGAAGGAGACTGGTCCCTAGGAGTGGAGAAATGAATTCATAGTAGTGGGTGTGGCTCTAGGGAGGGATCTTGGTTCCAAATTTTCTGCAGGCTTCCTTGATTCAGGACTTAGTTACTGTTCTATTGCTGGGACGAAACGCCATGACCAAGGCAACTTACAAAAGAAAGCATTCATCTGGGGATCTTGGTTCCAGAGAATGAGTCAATGACCATCATGGCAGGGAGCAGGCAAGCAGGCATGGTGCTGGGGCAGTAGCTAAGAGCTTACTTCTATCTGATCCACATGCACGAGAGGCAGAGAAAGAGGGTTGGGGAGAGAACACTAACTGGGAATGATGTGGCTCTCAAAGTCCATGTCCAGTGACATCTCCTCTAACAAGCCCACACCTCCTAACCCTTCCCAAATAGTTTGATCAACTGGAGGCTAAACATTCAAATCAGTAGCCCTGTGGGGGCCGTTCTTGTTCAAACCAACACACCACTACTCCCTTTGGGTTCAACAGTGCTCTTGAGTAGACTCTTGAATAGCTCAACAGCCAAGCATCTCTTTAAGTATCTGTGTAGAAGTGTGGCTTCTCTGATTAATGTCTATAATTACTCTTGATACTTTCCAGGGTTGAATGACAGCATTCATGTAGGGAGTCCAGACCTTCTGCGTCCTGACTGGAAGGGACTTGGAGCATGGCAGGAAGAAGAGGATGTGCATTTGAGGTCTATTACTGTAGCTGCCTGGGTGGGATTTAAGGGCCGTGAGGATGTCAAGATGGCTGCTGTTATAACTCAGTGGCAGAGGAGATGGTATGACTGCCAATAAGGTCAAAGGGAAACACTCTCAGGAACTGGAGAACTTTGGAGACTCTTGTCACAACTACAACCATCAACCAAGGAAACTGTCTGCAGGTGGACAAAACCAGTGAGACCAACACAGAGGACATCTCTCTGAGGGGGTGCATACCATCTCTGCTATATCCCCTCCTCAATTTCTGTTCCTGGAGATACTGACTGGAAGAGTGAGAGGCCCGTGCTTTTTGTTTTCAGGGGGCATCAGCGTATCTATTGTTGGTTATAATCAGGCAAAAACCCGTGGGGTGGACCAGGCTATCTATAACTGAGACTGATCAGAAAGCAAGGAGATCTGCTCAAGATATTGTTAAGGAACAGGGAGGGTGTTTGACAGAACGGGGCAAAGGCAGTCATTGGAAAAAACAATCAAACATATTTATGATTATTTGACACAGAAGAGAGGCTGATTAACAGGCTGCATGAGCCAGCAGGAAATGGCCCGAGATAAACCGCACCAGTTGTTCGTGATGGGAATCTGCTCTGATTGGTCGGCCCTGGGTCAGTTGTTAAATATTCTGAGCGTCACCTCTGTCGACAGGTATAATCACAACGAGAGGAAACAGTCACCAAGACGGCGAAAATGGAAGTGACCGCAAGTATAATCAAACAATCATAATTTCGGGAGCAGGCAGCAATTATGCAAAGACAAGCTCCGGACCTGGGAAGTCAGGGGCAGGATCACAGGAACAGTCAGGCTTAGACAGCTAGCTGTAAACTCGGAGCACAGGCAATGTCACAGGTTCTGCAGGCAAAGCACAGGGCCAGAGGCTGGAATACACGGGGACTGGTCTCACTGCTGTGACGAAAAGAACAGACAAAGCCTCAGACTGACATAGGCAGCAGCCCAGCCAATCTCACACACAGGAACGTCACCTCCCTAAGCTTTCCTGTCTGATGCTGTTTGAAGAAGGTGGTTCTGAGGGATGAAGCTCAGGGCTGGGGCATACTAATGGAAACATTAAGTACATTAAGGCCTTCTTGGCTTGTCCTAGGACTGTGTGACCCAATTTGCCCCATCAAATATGAACCAGAGATGGCAGAGACTCCTGTTTGCGGTTCATAAGACATGCGAGATCCTCATGTCTCAACCTGTGGGTTGTGACCACTTTGAGGGTCAAAGGGCCTTTTTCCACAGGCGTCACCTAAGACTGTTAGAAAGCACAGATATTTACAATTCATAACAGTAGCAATATTACAGTTATAAACTAACAATGAAAATAATTTTATGGTCAGGGGTGGTTCCCACAACATGAGGAACTATAGGAAAGGGTTGCAGCATTGGGAAGGTTGAGAACCACTGCTTGGAGAGCCAGGAGGCCTGAGGTAAGCTTTGGGTGGGATTTCTCTCAGGTGGTGTCTGTACTTTGTCATCGTGTACCACTCTTGGTGAGTGGGTAATGAAGGGCTCTCAGACAGAAAGCCTCTGTGATCAAGTAGCTCATTCAGGCAGGTGACCACTCTGGCTTTCCTCAGCCTGAGAACAAGTCCTGAGTGACGTCAGGAGTCATGCCAGCTGCAGGTTTGCCAAAGGCATACGAGTATTGTCCATGAAGGTGCTGGGAATACCTGTGGAGAACGCTTTGATGCATACGAATCAGCAAATGGTTTACCTAACAGTAAGTCAGACTAGCACAATGATGATGTCTTGGGTTCGTTGCTGATTTCCTAAGGTATCAGTCTCTGCTTTGATCTAGTTAAAACTCCCCACTTCTGGGGCGTAACAGAGATGGCTTAACAGTTAAATGCTTTTGCTGCTCTTGCAGGGGACTGAGGTTTGGATCCCAGCACTCACATGGAAACTCACAACCATCTACAATTCCAATTTGAGGGACCCAGTGCCCTCGTTCAATCTCTATAGACTCAAAGCATGCACCATGCACATATATACACGAAGGCAAACATACACATAAAGTAAAAACAAACCTTAAAAGAAAAACCCACATGTCTAGGGTAACCTAGCATGGTTCTCACCTGGCCAACTCTAGATTTTACCATTCTCTGTTGCTGCTTCTGTACTTGCTGAAAGGCTCCATGTCTTCAACATTTGTCCTATACCATGAAGGAGCTTTGCATTTGCCTATGATCTGTCCACTTTGGTCTTGGTTGTCCCTGCTGGTTGGTGAGATATTAAAATGCACCACCCCGGAGGGCTCTGTGTTCGCATGATGAATGCTAGCACACTAGAAATCTATCAACGGGAGTCTAAGCCTATGCAGTGTTTCTTCCTTTGGCAAACAAATACACCATGAATAGCTTAGGCAGCAGGACACACTTGAGGTTTTCTAGTTTAACCATTTCCCTCCAATACTACCTGGACTATGCCTTCTAGGGTCACCTGGGGAGATGTGATTCTTTCACAGGATTCCCATTTTGCTCTGTGGCTGTGACTCAAGTAACTTATACAAGGACATGGTGGAAGCTCTTGCCTTGCTGGCACACTGGCCAAGTCCTTGTTCTATTCGGGATTCTAAGATCATCTTCCTTTTAACTCCACATCGGTCCTAAAGGTCATTATGCTCTTTGAAGTCAGAGTTATTTTAGGGACTGGAGAAACATTTACCCAGGACATGTTCTGAATACTGGTGAGCACAGGCATGTGTTGGGGATGCAGGGTGCCACTGAAGTCTTGCTAGCCTCTCGGTGACTTTTTCAGATATCCAAGTTCCTGCTGTTTTCTTATTTTTCTTGCCGCTGTCACCAAATCCCTGAGAAGAGCAAGTTAAGGAATGAAAGACTTTCCTCTTCCTTGTAAGGAAGCATGCCGGCAAATATGTGGGACACCTGGTCTTGTGTCCACAGTCAGGGAAAAGAGAAAGGACAGAGAGCAGGGCCAAACTATACAACCTCCAGGCCTGCCATAGTGGTTTGCTTTCTCTGCTAAGGCTCCCCCTCTGTAAGCATTTACAACTTTTGGAAAACAGTGTTTCCAGCTGAGGACAGGAAGTCTTCAGACACATGAGACTATCATGGTACATTTCCCATTCAAACCACACCTTCCTAGACAGAAGAAAGCCTTTGCTCAAGGATGAGCTCACCTAAGCCATTGAACTATGCCTGAGCCCCAGTGGTATGCCCGGGCTGTGAGCTGCATCTTGAACAATTCTGAGCTACAGGACTCAATGTACCCAGGTTGCCTGCTTTCCATTAGAGAACCCAAAGCTCTGGGTTTTCTGACCTCCATCTTTGGTGCTCCTGTGTCCCTGTATCTGGCATAGAACAGTCCAGGGAGAAACTCAGTAATACTCTGAGGTCATGCTTTTCATCCATATCTCTTGTTATCTTGATCTTCTTTTCCTCTTGGTTTCCAAGGCACTCCCTTGAGAGCTGCCTCAGACTAAGGCAATGTTATTTATTATATTGATCACCCATAACATCCCCCCAAGGCTCAATGTAGAGGGAAGTGACTGGTCCTAATGGCCCAATTAGCTTTATTATCTTCTGGCTTCTGATGTAATGTTTCTGTCGCAGCCTCTGCAGCAAAGGGACGAGCCAGGATGGGGCATCTGGAGTCAAGGTTGTGAGACTCGCTGAGTTACTAGCGCTCCAAGTGACCTTGGATAATATTCTCTTTCCTTTTGATGGCAATATTTTAATTATAAAAATATAAGGAGCATCCATTGAGTCTGAGACAGTACACTAAATGCTTTAGTAGGTTAGCTTGTTGAAATCTCCCATCAAATCTACAAAGTAGCTGTTGTTTACCTCATTCTATGTGTGTGAGTGTTTTGGCTGCATGTTTGTATATGTGTCATGTGTGTGCCTGGTATTTTCAGAGGTCAGAAGAAGGTGTCAGATTCTCTGGAAATGGCTATTGCTGTGAGCCACCATGTGGGGGCTGGCAACAGAACCAGAATCTCCTGAAAGAGAAACAAGTACTTTTTATAATGAATCCTGCCCTCCCACCCCCATAAAGAACTATTTTCAAAGCATCTTAAGGCTCAGAAAGAGTAAGTGTCATGACTGAGGCCCTGTAGTTGGAGGTGTTAGGCTGGGTTTGAACTTCAGGTACACGAATTTAGAGCCAGCAGTTGGGAACTCTCCCTTCCCCTGCCTCTTCAATTACTTTAGAGGACGATTGTTCTCAACCTTCCTAAAGGTGCAGCACTTTAGTCCAGTTCCTCATGCTATGGTGAGCCAGAACCATAAAATTGTTTTCATTGCTACTTCTTAATCGTAATTTTGCTATGGTTATGAATCACAGTGAAATATCTGTGTTTTCTGATGGTCCTAGGTGACCCCTGTGAAAGGGTTGTTCAACCCCCAAAGGGTCATGACTCACAGGTTGAGAACCATTGTTCTAGGAGTATAGCTAATCTGGGAGTACAGCGAACCAGGTAAGGGAAACAGGTACTTGCTGTCTATCCTTACACCATCCCAGCAGCTCCTATGCCTTGTACCAGGATATGTAAGTATTGCTGTAGCCTCCAGTCTTGGGTCCCCAGAGTAAACGGCTCTACAAGATGGTTCCTTTGAATTCAGACCCATGTACTTATATTTATTTATATTCCTCAACAGACACAATATTTACATATATACATACTTATGTATATATTATCTTATGTATTTTATGACTGGTTTCCACTTGTCATACTTTTCCATTATTATTATTATTATTAATTATATATTTTGGGCTATAACTGTCCCTGCAGGAAGAATCATCTGAACCTGCCTCCAGAGAGCCTGGCTAGAGACAAGACTGGATTCTGTTTGTAGTGTGTGTGTGTGTGTGTGTGTGTGTGTGTCGGGGTGGGGGGGTTGGGCATCAGATGCCTTAAAACGGGATTCATTTTTATTTTTATTTTATGTGTATAAATATTTTGCCTGCGTACATATATGTGCACCATGTGTGTGTCTGGTGCCTGAAAAGGTCAGAAGAGTGCCTCAGTTCTCCACCAGAACTGGAGTTACAGACAATTGTGAATTGCTGTGTGGGCACAGGGAATCACACCCTGGTTCTTTGCAAGAACAGCTCATACCTTAACTTCTGAGTCATCTCTCTAGTGTCCCAAGCACAGTAGTGACATAATGACATGGCTAATTGTAGAAGATCTCTCCAGAGGCCATGAGGAAGAAGGCTGAAGCAGAGAGAGTGGCAAGAGGGAGCAGGCAGGGAGATGCAGTTTCCTTTCCGAGGAAGGACCAAGGCTTCCTTGAAAGGTTCACTCTATTTGGGTTTGGAATCCTGTTTTTATTTCTGGTTGTTCCCCATCTCCCCACCCCTACCCCATAACTTTCCCACTCCATTTGATGGCTTAAACATTAGAAGCCCAATCCAAGTAATCCGAATGCATTAAGTTTGGGTTCAGCTCAGGCTTGTGGGGGTCTAGGGCACTGTATTTGCTCTTCGCTTTATTGTTCCCCCGTCTCACTTTCTCTCGCATTCAAGAGGCACCTGTGTCCACAGAAGGGCGACTTCTCAAATCAGAAGAGTCAGGAGCGCCTATGATGATTGGTGGCCACTCTGAGAGAGCCAGATCTGGAGCTGGGGCTCTCAGGGGAGCACACAGGCTCTTTATCCCGGGGTCCCTAGAGGCTGGGGGGCGAGTGGCATCAAGGGCTGCCAGGTGCACTCTAATGATTGTTTTCACTGAAGAATTTTGGACTCCACGCTATACAATTTTCATCCTTTTTGAAAATGGATGATGATTTGGGTCTGTCTTGACTGCCGGTTTTGCATTGCTAATATTGGTGGGAGGAGGGTTTTGCCTAAGTTCTCTTAAAATATGAGAATTTCAGTCCAAAATATGTGAATTTTTAATTGCGATCTTGGCAGCCCGGGGTGGGTTTTGTGTGAGCATCTGTTCCTTCCTCCTTGTCCCCCTGCAGCCTCTGCCTTGCCTCTCCTTCCCTCCTTAGCTTTTTCCTGGGCTAGGATTTGCGCCCCACATCCTCACTCCCTGCATGGAGCTTTCCTCAGCCGCAGGACCCAGCTCTGCTTTCTGCCCCAGGGTGGGGTCAGCAGCTGTGCATTACCGGGGTTTCCATTACAAATGCCATTTTCCGGGGCTTCTAACCAAGTCATACACATTTGTTTGGGCTTGGAACCCAGCCTTCTGGGCAAGGTCTCAGACTGCACAGTTTTGGTGGTTCTGTGCAAAATCTCATTACTGTCACTCCGGCCATTTTCCTGGTTAAGAAACTAGACAGCGGACACTTTTAAATGCTGTTTATGCCTCATGCTCGCGCGGCAGGGGTAGCAACTGTTAAAGAAACGCCTTCCTCCACCCTGCCCACCCCATCAGTGATCAAACACTGCCTGAGCTGGGGTCTCCGGGAAGCCTCAAAATATACCTTATTTCCCAAGCTTCTTAGCTTTACACAGCAACACGGTCTGACATTTAAAATTAATCTATGTGGTAAAGTTATTAGCGTTCGAATGTTAGCGCTGGAATATCCACAGTGACCTCTCCTCTCGGGCTGGTGCTTGTTTGATGAGGGTTCCCAGGCTGTGTCAGGGCTGAAAGCAACGCAGTCACGCACGCTTTTTATTAATTCTAGTACTGGGCCTCACCTTCGGAGATCTCCAAGTACTCCATAGGGGAGCTCTGATTTCTCCAGGCAATAGCTGGAGGAGCCACAAGCCAGATACTGCGAATGCCAAATAGGCTTCTTTTGCCCAGACAGACAATGACAACCCAGAGAGAAGCCAATGGGATGTTTAACAGCTGCTGGGAGCCATTGTTCTAGGTTTAAAGCAAAGCACCCAAATGACCATGGTTGTCAGGCATAACCTAACGTCCACACATTTATGGGTATCATGTCCATGGCCTTCTCCTAGCCACTATCTGTCTAACCTAGGGGATCAGAGAAGAAGGACTGATCCATCTGACCATGCCCGTTCTCATAATTGTATATAGTACACACATGTACTTCTAGGGACTCATAGGGAGCATGCTTACTAACAACTTCAGTAGATAAAACATGAAGCAGGAAAGACAACCCATCAAGTGGAACACCACAAATGGAACCAAACATTGCAGTGATATTGAAGAAGCAGCAGGATGTGATTTAGTTGGGGAAGGGATTTCTGATGAGAACAGTTATAGGAAGGGGGTAGAGAGTTCAGCAAACGAATAAACTGACAAATAAAACAAAACAAAAAGCAATTCACAAAGGACTAGACTATCAGTCCATAATGCAGAGTTCAAGTAGAGAGAGGGTCTTTGGAGGCACTCTTTGCAAGCAAACATCATGATCACAGGACCAGAGGGTTAATGTGACATCTGGTTGGAGGATGTATTGAGGGGAGGAATAGGAATCGGTTATACCCAAGTTTGATTTCTTGCTTGCTTCTGTTTAGTCATTGAGCAACTCAGCCACCTAGTTGTATTGCTGCCTCTGTCAAAGTCCTTGACCATTCTCACCTGCCTGCCTCAAGGATTAGACTCCCCTAGGATTCATTCTCTGATAAATGCTCAGCTTGCTTGATGTTGGCACCTTCTCTGTGGTGATATCACCCGCATTTACACTCCCCTCTGCTCCCCTATGCACTTGGCATGTGTCCCTACTGCCTGCCTATGCTAGCCCCTGAGCAAGAGTCTGTGTGTGTACCTGTCTCGCCTCCCCGAGAAACCTCAAGAATGTAGAGTGTGCAGCTGTGAGCCCACTTGGAGGGCTGAGTGCTTAATTTTATGACCGACCTACTGCGGTCTTAGAAGTCTCATATCTTGGCTCCTCTTCTGATCTCTCCAGCTTGCTGAGTGTCTGTCTTCTTTGTGGATTCGTGTTGATAACTCTTGTAGTTCTGTCCCGTCCCTTTCTTCTTAGTTCACCATCTCTCCCTTTTCTGTTAACTTAGAAAAAAATTCTGCTTACAGAAATCCTTAGATCCAAAGAGGATGTCAGTGTCTGCTCTCCCCAGAAGTTGTTCCCTCCTTTGATCTCCATGGCTATCAGTCACCTTGCTCTGTTTGACTCGTTACAGGTGGGGCTATGCTCTTGGCAATGAGCCCTGGCCTCCTGCATGCCTCGTTGCTACCAGGGATGTACTGGTTAAGGCGCTGGGACAGTGTGGCACTTTGAGCACCAGTTCATTCCATGATCAAGAAGAGTGGGTTTTATCCTAAGCCACATCCCCTTCTCATCAGGATTCGGTGAGGCAAAACCCTCCAAGAAATTGCCTGTCCCCCAAGTGTTTCACAGAATGAGTTTGTTCTAGCTTTGAGATTTTTTTCTTCAAGAATTAATGACACAAAGCACGTAGAAAACCAGAAGCTCAGTCAGACCTGTGAAATAGGTGTTCCAGGCTAAAGCCAGAGAGCTGGAGTGGTTCAGGGTTTCTGTGTCTTGGATGTGAACTAGTTGGGTAAGAAGAGAACTTGATCCCAAGGCTGAGGAAGGTTTCTCATCTCTCTTACTGTATCTGCTTTCTTACTCTGTAAGAGGATAATGAGTTGCTTTTTAGATCAAGAAGCCCAGTGGAATACTTACTCGCCTTGGGTGGGGGGGGCACCAATAGCTCCTGGTGCTAACAGAATGAGGCCAGAGAGAGGACCAGCCTGGCCCACTCTAGACCCCTCTCAGGACATGCATAGAGCTAGGTGGCATCCCCCCACAAGCTGCCATTCTTAAGGTGTCTATCCTCTCTGTTCTCTCAGGGTTTCTTGGAGAAAAGGGGTTATATTTTTACCACCCTATCTAAGCTCAGAGTAGGGAGTGGAGGCTCTCTCAGCAGGCTCCACAAATACCCTTCATTTTCTTCCATCTTCCCTTTCTCTCCCCCACTCCCATCTACATAAACACACGCTTGCTGTGGAATGAATGTTATTTACCTGTTTGAAAATTAGAGCCCTGGAAAGAAATCGAAGGTATGTCCTTTTGGGTGGTTATTCTGTGTGTGTGTGTGTGTGTGTGTGTGTGTGTGTGTGTATGTGAAAGAGAGAGAGAGAGAGACAGAGACAGAGACAGACAGAGAGAGTAGAAAACAGATACCTTAGGGACAAATTCAATGGCCACATGTCAAGGGACAAATCTCGATGGACAATACAGACTCTCACTCTCTGGTTAGTCTCTGACCTTCACACCCTATCTACCATTTTCTCAGTCATGGGCCTCAGGTTGTGATGTGATGGTGATTAATTTAGGAGAGAACACTGCCAATTTTGTAAATTAACACATTCTGCTTTTGTTTAGCGACAGGCTTCAGGCAGGCTACCGTGGCACACATAGCCGGGCCTTCTTTGTGTTTCTCCCTGACATGCTGCCCATGACCACATGTGTTTCCTGGAAGGGGTGGGCTTCCCTCTTGGGGTAGGGATAAGTGTTTCCACTGACCTCCCCTTCCTCCTGCAGCTGTGAGCTGTGTAAATGGCAAGGCCTCCCTTGCCAAAGAAACAAACAAGCAAACAGACAACAAAGAACTCCAGTGTGAAGTTCTCATATATTTTCATGTTGTTCTGGAAAATGTTCAATAAAAATGGCTTTAAGGTTTTAATACTTGAAACATCAAGACACCCTCCTTTCCCTCCAGAAGAAGAAAGTTTATTGAGTATACTGCAAGGGGAGGAGGGCTGGGAAAGAGCAACAGTATTACCACCATGGTTTCTCTTATAGTTCTATGACTGAGGCGTCAAATAACAATAATGAAAAAAAATCAAACAACAAAATCACTTTGTGACATAATAGAAGAGGATTTGGAAAGAACGCAAGAGTTGGAGGATGTAGAAGGATGCTGTGAGAGGCTGTCCCATAATGTAGGAGGGTCCATCTTTATTTCTGTTGCTTTCATTGGTTAATAAAGAAGCTGCCTTGGCTTGTAAGATAGGTCAGCCCTTAGGTGGGCAGAGTAGACAGAACGGAAGTTCCAGGAAGAAAGGAAGTGAGAGAGCCGCCATGATCCTGCACCCAAGATGGACGTACCTTAGAACCGTCCAGTAAGTCACCACCTCGTGGTGACATACAGACTTTTATAATGTGTTAGTTTAGATGGGAGAGCTAGCCAAGAAAAGGCTAGAGATAATGGGCAAGGCAGTATTTAAATGAATATAATTGTCATGTGGTTATTTTGGGCATAAGCAAGCAACCAGCGGCTGAGCGGGCCGGTGGCTGGGGGCTAGGAGCTGGGTGCTGGGAATACAACCAGCACCTCTCCCCCCCTTTATGCAACACCATAACATGACATGACATGGCTATTACATACATGAACTCACACCAGCTTAGACTACCCACACAACATTCACACTAGATCAAGAGAAATGAAAGACTTTGGCATGGATGCAGAGAGCATCTGGCATGTCTCACCCCTAGTTGAGGAGCTAAAGACCACTGATGGCTGTCCAGGGAGGGACAGTCACTCTTCTATGCCTCGGTGGGTGACTCTCCACACACACTCCTATGGGAAGCACTAATTGAATTGGATGGGTTATTTTTAGAAAAGATATGAAGTTGGGTAGAAATGGGAGATAGGTTGGGGATAAGTACGGGGTGGTGGGGTGAGGGAGTAGGGGATGGTAGTAGCCAGGGTATACTGTATACATGCATGAAATTTAAAAAGAATTAGAAGTCCAATTTGCCACCTGATTTGTATGAGGCTAGCAATAGGTTTTCCTTTGTGTGCACACACAGAGAGATACAGGCCTAAGCATGATGCTTGAAGTCTCCGTTTGGTTGTCTACCAGCAGGGATGATGAAAGCCCTGAAGGGCGCAGGTGGGAGACGCCCTGGTTTTTGTTTTGGCACCATCACCCATCTAGTGACTGGTTTAGTTTCCAAGTTTCCTTTCCAAATGTTAGCTGTGCATTTACAGTGCACACTCACTTCTCATTTCTGCAGAGGCAGAGAATGTAGAGGATTTCGGGAATCTGTACATTCCTAGCCAGACATGGAGATGTGTTAATTAGTTATTTAATATAGCCACAGTTATTTCTTAAGGAAAAAATCTACAAACATGACAAGTAATTGCTATTAATCTTAATTATTGTAATGACCTCCCTATAAACAATAACTGTCTGGCTACCCTGTCATGTGCTTATTTCATTACTGACAAGAGAGATCTTTAAAAGAATCTCATGATAAATTAATGCTTTTACTCTTAGCTTCAGTATGCTGGCCGTGGGGGAAAAATGATAGCTCAGTTTTAAAACACTGTTCAAATAAATCCTTTCTCTCTAGCTCCCATATTCCAGATTTCTCATCTTAACGTAATTCCTAATTCTTTACTTACTCCCTGTCTCTCAAAACTCCTTTTCTGTTTAAATGGTTGTGGTTACTAGTTGGCCACAGTGAATGCATATGTCCGCTTTGCAAAGATGCTCCTAAGAATCATCTAATGATTCAGTGACTGGCATCAATGATACAAATGCCTGTACTGCTGATGGGTTAATATAATTTCGCTTCAGGCCACAATATGTCATGTTTAGCCCTGTCTGAGATAGCTAGAGGAGGATGTGTTTATGTAGCATCTCCAGACGTCTTGCAAGTCAACAGAGAGGTACTTGAAATACTCAGTAAGTCAGTTGTAGAATCAGGACCAGAATGTATGCGTGTATGTGTTCACACTGGCTCCCCCAAGTACCACAGTAAGAGATAAAACTGAGTTTACTATTTGCCCAGGTCAGTCTGGGCTGTGTCTTAGTTAAGCTTCTATGACTGTGATGAAACACCATTACCAGAAGCAACTTGAGTGGGGAGGGTTTATTTCATCTTACAGATCTTGGGTCAGACTACATCACTGAGGGAAGTGAGGGCAGGAACTCAAGGCAGGAACCTGGAGGCAGGAACTGAATACACACACTAGCTTGTTCCCTACAGGTTGCCCAGCCTACTTCCTTAAATCATTCAGACCCACCTGGCTCGGGGCAGCACCATCCACAGTTGACTGGACCCTCCCACACCAATCATTGATCAATAAAATGCCCCTATGGGTCAATGTGATGGAAACATTTTCTCATTTGGGTTCCAACTTTGCAGATGACTCTAGTTTGTATCCAGTTGATTAAGCAACAGCAACAACAGAAAGAAAATAAACATCAAGCTAGCCAGGACAGGTTGCTTTAATGAATACCATTAACAATACCATAGGCTGACCATTTAAATATTCAATTTTTGTTTTTGTAGTTCTGAAGACTGTACAGTCAAGATCAAGGTGCTGAAGGTGTGCTTCTGGGCTTGCAGATGGCTGTCTTGTCTTTGTTTCTTCAAGTGGAAGAGAGTAGAGAAAGAAAAAGCTAGCTCTCCCTGGACTCATGAGTGCTCATCCTATTCGAGGGGGCTCTACCTTCATTATCTTCGCCGCACAAGCTCATGGCTCAAATCCCATCACAGTAGTGCTTTGGTGCTCATATGAATTTCAATCAGACCCAGACTTCTAGTCTGTAGCATTGTGGTAAGAGAACACAAGCTTGGTTGAGTAGGCCATATTTACCAAGACTGAAGTCAGCACCATGGTGAACCTCTCAGGTAGAAGGCTGGTTGGAACTAATGAGTCATGACCTGAAATTCTGTTTGGAGACAATGACTAGGCACTGAGAAGACATAGGGGAAGAGTTCAAAGGCTCTTAGGAGACAAACTGCCACTTGCTGATTTCTATTCAAGAGTCAATGAACCTTCCAACAAGCTCTGGTTTGAACAACTTTTACTTCCCTGGGCAAGAATATCCTGGAAGGTGAAGTCATTTTAGTGTGAGTCCTCCATCTGGTTTGATTTGAGCATGGATGTGTTTAGTTATTTATGCCTTTAGTTATTTTGATTCCTCTTTTGATGTGTGTTGATTTTTGTGCTTCCATCACCACAGGCTGCTGTCTGTTTCATCTTCGCTGTGGGCATCACAGTGATTTCTCCCTCCTCCACCCAGGGCACCTGCCCCTCAGAAATAGAACAGAGATTTCAACCCCTCTCCAACGTGAGCCAAACTGGAATTTCACAGAAATATTTCACATGTAAGTGGAAGTTAGAATTACCCTAGATGAAATTACTGGAGACCCTCATCCCCTGGACTTGAATAATCTCTTGGGGGGAAAGCTCAGATTAATTATTTACAACTATGGAAATTGCCATTCTCGGCTAGGGTGCCAAGGGAGAGCAGAGAGGGAACTGCGGATACTTACAGGTGTGTCCTCAGAATATTGAGCAGTATGTGGCATTAACTTTCATGCCAGCTCCTTCTGATGAACTGCGTGGGTCATGGGACGTGGTGGAGAAGGGAGAACGTGTTGCAGGAATGACAGCGTCACTGCACATCTGGGCCAAAGGGAGATAGGTCACTCACTGCCAAGGAGAGCCTTTTCTTTTCTGCTCCTAACAGAATGAGCAAATCAACCCACTCAGGCAGTGACATAGAGCTAAAGGGAACAGTGTGATCATTTGTATGGGATGTGGTCACTTCAATTGTTCTGGGAAAACACTACCACTTGAAAATGTGCCACAAGTGCCCAAATCTGGGGACAGATACTGCTTCAGATAGTCTGTCAGCATATTGGTTAGGGTGTCTATAGCTCTTGACAGCTATTACCCAAATGTCAATGGCCTCATAGAATAGGTTTATGTCTCACATACGTAGCAGACTACTTGGGGTATTTCTGGTTGGCAGATGAAGTTCCTCCAAAGGGTGATTTAAGGGGATCAGGCATTTTTCATCTTTAGGCTCCACCATTAGTTAAGACATCTGTCTTCTTCTTCTTTTTTGGTTCTTCATCTCTCTCTTTTTAAATTGCTTTTTATTGAGCTCTACATTTTTCTCTGCTCCCCTCTCTACCTCTCCTCTCCCCTTCAACCCTCTTCCATGGTCCCCATGCTCCCAATTTCCTCAGGAGATCTTGAAGACATCTGTCTTCTGCACCCAGGACACTAGAGGTGAAAACCCACACTTGAAAGAACCCCTGGTTTGGAAGTGATACATAGCACATCCATAAACAGTACTTAGGGGAAGAACGGGAACATGCCTACATGCAAGAGTGACCATGCCAAAATGCCAGAGAGGGAGCTGGGAAAGGCAGCCTCTGACACAATGGCTGCCTCCTAGTGGCAGCCCCATGCAGTAGCATGAATTGGTGGACAGCTAGTTGTCACTACCATATCAAGTCCCTGGAGAATCAAAGTCTGTACACATCCTGCTTCTACTCTTTACATCACTCCCAGCAAGTTCCATTTCACACATCTATCTCTAAATCCTGGAGTCTGAGCCACCAGGCCTGGTTTTGGTTCACTGTGTCTCGGTGGCCAGAGAACCAGAAGCCATGCACCCCACTCTCTCTTCCATCAACCCAGTGAGTGCCAGGGAGCAGAGACTATGCTTCTTTTATAGCCCTGAGTCTGTTCTGTGAGAGAAATCCTCTTATGTACGGTGCCCTTGCTCACTGGCTCTGTAATCTGAAAGGTTCCCCCCTTTTCTTTTCTTCTTTTACTGGCATATCTAAGGGGCAGTGTTCCTTTCTTGCTTGCTTCTTTATGGTGTAAATGACAAGCGTTGAGAGTGGTTTAAGATTCATGCATTTTTTAAAGGCTAGGATTATAGTTTCTTTGGTAATATGATTTTCTCAAAACCTCAGCAAACTTCTCATCTACTTTGTGCAGGAGAAGATGTTCATAAATTCACCCAGAGTTCTTCCCTAAATGTGACGAAGCCAGCCTAGTTTGTCTGTTTATTTTCTTTCATGTCTTTGACTCTAAGTTTAATGGAAGCTGTGATCTTGAGGCTGTCTCAAACAGCCTAGGTGGGAAGATGGTGCCCTTAATTTACTCTCTGCAGCTGGGCTGGGTGGAGTCTCTATGCCTAACTGTAAAGTCCTGATAGACCTTAGGTATGCAAGCATTTTCACGCTAATCTCTTGCTCCTTGGGGTCTTGCAGTAGGGTGCTAGTTTTAGTTCTCTATGTGCCTTTCCTTGCCTTACAACCCAATCATTATATGTATTTTTTTATGAGCTCACCTTTTATTTCTTTGTGACATACTAGCTTTTCCCAACCACCAACCTCAGCCATCCACTCTGTAGGCATGTGGTCTTCCTTCCTATGATGGCAGATAACATTTCTGAATATTTCCCTGGGGCACAGTGGTGGGGGCTTCCATCACCTCAACCTGTGATGTCTATTGCTATACTCAGCCATCCCACAGCTGGAGATGCAATGCATGCATCCTATTTTTGTGACTGGGGTATAACAATTATTTTGCCATTCAAACTGGCTTTTGCAAAACCCCTTGTGACTTTGTCAGACACCAGCCATCTTTTCTTCCTGTGGCTCCTAGATACTGAACCTAAATTTCTGGGCTTTGTTGTGCTCTCTCAAATGGTCAGATTATGGGTAATTTTTCAACTGATCTTAACTGCTATAAAATGTGCCATTAATTGCTACCACGCCTAAGGTAGTGGTAGTAGCATAGTGTAGTCAAAAGCTGTGTGTGAGCACTTCAGGCAGTTTCATGAGGACGGCTTGATTTTAATATTAGTCTTAGAAGCATGTTCATAAGGAGAGAGGCTGCAGTAGCTATTTGCAGAGTGACATCAGCTTATGCATGATTATATACCATGTAGCATGATTATATGTCATGTAGCATGCAACAATAGTAAATAAAACTTTTTCTAGATAAATATTGGTATCCACCTCGATCATTAAATACAACTTAGCACAAAACAAGACATGAAAACCTAGATATTCTATTGTCAAATGTGGGCCATACTTTGGTAAATGAAGCAGGACTATATTCATATTGCAAGTCTTCATTGCTCCTATTTTATAGTTGAGCCAAGAGGGTGCCTAGTAAAATCTAGCTGTATGGTTGGATTTCATATACTCTGAAGTCTTATTATAGTTTAAGCAGGCAAAATTCAAACTCTGCTGTGACAGAATGTTTACTGGTGACTGGAGCCACCCAGACACAAAGATGTATTATTCAGGAAATACTCCACTCTGCTGTAGCAATGAGTGCCCTCAGATTTCAGGGACTTAGCCTGCTTGTTTCACTTATTGTGAGCTGGGAGGCTCTCAGGGCAGCACTATTTTAAGTAGTGACTAAGGCTCCAGACCTCCATAGCCTCATGCTGTCACATTGTATACATGACCTCCATACTGGCTGGAGAAGGGGAGGAGGGATGTAGGCAATTATGTTATTTATGAGGGCCTGCTTGTTGGGGGTTTCTGTCCTCCCACCAGGTCCCACAGCCATTTAGGTCCCAAAGAAAATCACACAGAGGTCTATATAAGTTATAAACTGATTGGCCCATTAGCTTAGGCTTTGTATTAGCTCTTATCTATGTTAGCCATATGGCTTGGTACCTTTTTCAGTGGGGCAGATCACATCCTGCTTCTTCAGTGTCTGGACAGGACCAGGGAAAGAGCTTCCTTCTTCCCAGAATACTCCTGTTCTCATTGCCCTGCCTCTACTTCCTGTCTGGTTGTCCCGCCTATACTTCCTGCCTAGCTACTGGCCAATCATTGTTTATTTAAAACATAATTGACAGAATAAAGAATTGTCCTGCATCATTATAGATTATGGGTAATTTCCCAGCTGACCTGTAGAGTACATCTGAGACTGAAAATGTGCTAGAGTGGTCTCACCTTACCTTTGCATTTACTTTCTAAAGTTTTATTAAATTGTAGTTAATAAAAGTGTTACCTCAAAAAATTCAAGAAAAAGTTTTGTTTTGTTTTGTTTTTTTGAGAGAAGGTTTCTCTGTAGCTTTAGAGCCTGCCCTGGAACTTGCTCTGTAGATCAGGCTGGCCTTGAACTCACAGAGGTCCACCTGCCTCTGCCTCCCATGTGCTGGGATTAAAGGCCTGCACC
This sequence comes from Dicrostonyx torquatus, assembly GCA_028555095.1. Classification (NCBI taxonomy): domain Eukaryota; kingdom Metazoa; phylum Chordata; class Mammalia; order Rodentia; family Cricetidae; genus Dicrostonyx; species Dicrostonyx torquatus. The sequence continues at coordinate 2,552,177 of JAQHUG010000067.1, read as the reverse complement.
AACACTACCCAGCATGCATATGTTTTAAATTGACTGTTCTAAGTGAAATGATAGTTCGCATCTCTCTGCTTCATGCTTCCTAAAATGACAGTTTTCTCTGTGTATCTGTGCTGTATGTACCACCTACTTGTTAGTCACTTCCAAGCTGACTTGGTTATTGGATTGAATCAAGTAACTGTTATTTTAGTAACTTGACATTATACCATAATGCTTGTGTTATGCACCTCACTTCATTTGATCATGTAGGCAGTGGGTCATCTCACATCACAAAGAGATGTGATAAAAGATAAAGGGAGACCTCATTCTTCTAACTTCTATTATAGTATATTGTTAACAGTTATCTCTTTTCTTATTAATTATTATTGTACCTAAGTCTTATGTTGAACCCTGTAAGAAGTCCATATATAATACATGTATAAGTATAAGAAATCTACATATAATAATCTATATATAATGATATATATTCTATGTATAAGAAGTATGACCTAATTTATGTAGGACTTGGTTTTAGACATTCGTAGGATGAGGGGGGTGTTCTTGGAATGTGTCCTCCACAGATAAAAATCCTCGAAGTTTCTGCCTACAACCCATATTACATGGCTCCAACTTAACTCCAAGGAAGGTTGGTAAATGTGTAAGGGGAATTATACCTTGAAGAGTGTTGTGAAGGAGGAGGGTGAGTGATTGGAAGGCAGAGCCATCCAGGAGTAGAGTTTGCTGGTTTTGGGACTGGTTGGATGTCACTGTGATATAGTAAGAGATTGTGCCAAAGGTTTTGTGAGTTATTCTACTTTGGGAAAGATAGTTGTTTGTGACTGAGGTGGGAAGCAGACATATAAACTCTGCTTATGCCCCCCCCAACACCTTTGGTCCATTTCTTTTTTTCTCCCATTGTGAGAACTTGACCTTGCAAACAGCCATACCATTTTGAGCATATGGAGAGGCAGCCTCAAAGCCATGGAGAGCAGAGATTCTGCCTCCTTGTTGACCTTGGCTTTGCATGTAGCTTGTGTAGAGCAAAAGTCTCCATGCTGCCTTTGGGTGAATTAGTATCCCTGGATACGATTTCAAGTCCAGTTTCAATTTTCAGATGTTTCAGTAAAGTTGTGAGGTCTTCTCGTTCAAACTTGTTTTCTCAGTACAATCTGATCTATTGAAACTTGAAGACTGGAGTACTGGGTGACCATTGCCAATCAGTCTGGCCAAGGGTGAGGGCTGCCTTGAGGGAAGATATATCGTGGTGGCTGTCCATTTGTGCCTGGCACTCACAAAACAAGTTGAGTTTTCTATAAATAGAACTCAGACCTTTATGACCTCTATATGTAGACCAATGGAGTTGGAGTCTTCTCTTCAGGAAGCTTGATCGGTATCAGATCTTACTATGAATTTCTGCTGGGCCTACTTGACCATATGGCTTGAAGGGTTTAACAGAGCCAGGTTTACAGTGTGTGGTCTTGTCACCCATGGCCTTCTTGTACCCCATGGTCACACTCTGTCTTAGAGTAAGCATTAGTTTTTAAGTGGTGTGTGGTTCTTTAATGAAAGGGTATGGATTTTTCTTTAGAATGCCAGGGGTCCATGCTGTGGCTTTGGCATTGGAACTCATTGCAGCCTTCATGCATTGTCTTTCTGCTCTAACAGGGACTCATGAATCTACCTTAGGTCCCTGTGTGTTAGTGTCAACTTGGGTTGTGTCTTAAAGTGTTGGGGTGTTTCTCTTTCTCTTGGATATGCTTTCCCTGCCACTCTTTCTCTATAATGAGCCATTACTATAGAAACATGAAGTCGCACAGTCTTTACTCCTTGTAACACAGGTTTTCATTTAGTAAAAGGGCTAGGGGTATGGGCTTGGAGTCAGTCAAGTCTACACATTGATCAAAGTGTCCTGGTTTTCTTGTTGAAAAAGTCCCATCAACCTATTACTCATCTACTCTTGTTTTCTTGCTTCTGTATGTATCAAAAATTGTCTTATTTGTCTGTCACTTTGTGCCCAAGAATGCTGAGATCTCATCAGATCCCACCTGTAGTCCCTGGGGGAACAAAAAGAAGTGGTTCTGTTGGAGAAGATTTGAGCTGTTCTTTATTGATCATGTAGCTATGCATTCTACAGCAGGCTATTCAGCTTTAATTTAAACGTAGCTGTATTCACCTACATTTCCCTTTATCCTTATTGAAACCTCCATGAAAGCAGGAGCAGGGGAGCAGAACAATAAGAATGCTGTGAGACGAAGAATAGACAGGGAGACAATGGTGGCTGAGTGGTTACAACAGACATTTGGAAAACAAAAATGGAATGGCCTGGAGGCTAATTTACCTAGGCAGAAGAGTTATAATTTTTAAGTGTTAGCAGAGGATGATATTTGTAAGATGTAGGCTGGTTTATTCTTCTGGAACAAAAATGCCCAAGAGCTGGAAAGGAAAGACCACAGGGGTCTGAAAATAGAATCTGGCTGACAGTCATATATGAAGTTTGAGTACTATCATTCACTTGTCACAGTCATGACACATTGTCTTAGCAGCACAGGCTACTTAAAAATAATGTAAATACTGTCAAAATAAAATGGAATAACATGTAAACTTAATGGAAGGACGGGAAGAGGAAAAACAAGGACTTAATAGTTTGTGGGCATTTAATCCCTGTACAATATAACGAGAAACAAACATATAAGGTGTAAAATTGATAAATCAACGTGTTCAAAGGTATGCTGCAGAAGAAATTGGGTAAATGAAGGCAGTGCTGTCTGTGTCTTGAGGACAGGATTGCTGGATGGTGGAAGGCACGGAAGGAGAGTGTCATCTCCCTTTACATGTAAGACTTTATCTTAGATCACATGGATGCATTATTGAAATTTGTGTCAAAATACAAATAAGCACCAGCTGAAGATAAACATAATTACTTTCACGCCTCTGATGGAGGCATTCATGCATTCACACATATGAACATTCATACCAGTCTTGATTACCTGTTTAGTCATTAGTATTTTTTGAACTCTCTCCTTTTGGGAAGTCACTGGATTAGGTGTGGAAGGTGGAGTGGGCATCATGGCTTTCACAAATGTAGAAGAAGGGCAGAGGGCCTTGGATAATCAACACTTCAGTAGATACTAAAGAGAGTTGGGTTCCTACTTTCTGGAATTTGATCTTGATGGACTTTAATATGAACTTTTATGGTTGGGGGATCCAGTGTTGGCCGGGGATGCTGTTGTGAACCTGCACAGCAGAGCCTGGGCTGAGAGAGACTCTGGGCATTTTCTGGCTTAGTCTTAGAGTCAAGGGATTATCATCTCTTGCTCTTTCTGTACCTTGGAAATTGTCCTAGGTAGGGCTGGAGAGATGGCTCAGTGGGTAAGGATCCTTGAAGCCAAAACCAAATAACTGAATTAATTCCTGGAACCCACAGGGTGGAAGAAGAGAAGGAGAAGACCAATTCCTACAGATTGTTCCCTGACATGCATGAGTGCCATGATTCGAGTGCCCATAAATAAGTAAATACACATAAAAAACCAGATGTTTAGGATAAATGATGGTTTTAGTCCTCAGCCCTAAAAAGGACATTTCTATGAAAAAAATGACATTAAAATGGGAAAAGCATGATGATCTATAGGGAGGATGGATAAAATAGGGGCAGGAAAAATAAGAGAGGCTGGAGAGGGGGAAGGAAACAGAATGTACTATATATATATATATATATATACATATATATATATATATATGAAATTGTCATAGAAAAAAATAACCAGTAAAAAAAAAAGGAAAAAAATGTAAAGGTCCCAGGCAAAAGAGAAAGAAGGAAAGGAACTGAGATAAGAAGGAGGAGATGATGATGGGACATGGGGAGGAGAGGAGAGGAGAGGAGGAGGGAAGGGGAGGAGGGGAGAGGAGAGTAGTTATGAATTAAATAGTTAGGAATTATGACGTACATAGCAGCTGCTCTATCTAAGAGTTTGCTCCAGAGGAAACAACTGAGGGTTTTGCTTAGACGTTTTTCTTCAAATACTGTAGAGGGCATTTCTTTATCATCTCGATGGAGATTTTGTTATTTTTCACTATGTATATAGCCATTCTGGTGTCCTTTTGACAAGTCTATCACATTTCTGACAGGTACTTTTTTCTTCCCTGGGAAAAATCAGAGTGGGTGGTGACAGGCTTCCTAGATGTTCTGCCAAGACTGTGTCCCAGCACAAAGCCTCTCTGGGTCGCAGGGCACCTGCAGAGGAGCCAGGGTTGGGCTTCGGGGGACTCAAAAGTGGAAACTGAGTTCCTAGATTCTGTTTACTTTCACCCCCATCCTGTTTTTTCTTCCTCCCCTCTCCCTACTGGGTTTTTCCTCCATGTCAAACAGGGGTTGAGTCTACGGTGATTCTTTAGAGCTCTGTGTGGCCAATAGCAATAGCAGCCTCTCAGTAGAAACCAGTGTTGGATTCTGTGATGTTAAAGGAGCAGGCTCTCTTTGATGGTGTCTAATGGGGTGTGGACAATGGCCATCTGCCAAGGATGCTGGAGCTCTCTGAAGAGCACAGTCCTGGGATATGGAGCCTACTCTGATGAATGACTAAATGCTTCTAATAGCTTTGGGCTCTGGTTTCCCTTGTTTACTGTGGACTGAGCAAGTACAAGGCCAGGGGCAGATGATGTGGGGAGCCAGTCTTCAGACGGAACGACCTTGTACCTGTCCATGCCTTTGAAACGCTCCAGGGCATCTGATAATATGAGATATTTTTTTGATCAACCTGCTCCAACCCAACTGATCACTTTCTTATTTGAATTCTCATTAAAACCCACACATGCTTCTGTGACACATTACTGTGAACGGTGGGAGCGGCCACCAGTGATAAAGGACTCACTCAATACCAGTCCCCTCCTCCATGCACCACTGATTGCTGCGGTGATAGGGCAAGGTGAGAGCTTCCCGCAGCTCACAGAGGTCAAGCACTCGGCTTTCCATCCGAGTCCTCTGTGTCACTTGAGGCAGGCACAGACTGTGTCTTATCCACCCCTGTGTACCAGTGCGTGAAGGCACTGGCTTGTAAATGACGGACGGTGTAAATGGATGGACTGGAGTCAGGCTCTTGCTTTCTCTAGAGGAAAAAAATCATCCAATTTGATTTCCACTGGCTTCTACATCCTGTATTCTGTGTTCGAAATCCTTCAAAAGGCCTCCTGACCTGTGGGTTGATCCCTGAGGCCTGGATCTATCTTTCTAAATGCCAGGATGAAATAGATTTGCCAGGTCCCTGGAAGGAGAAGCCATCATCAGCTACAGAGCAAAGTGTTCAGTTCCACCTGGAGGCAACCCAGACTTGGGCTGGTCTGTTCAGAAACCATGATAGAAATATTCCTGTCTGGTGCAGGAGACTTGTCTGTTCAATCATGTTTTAAATAAATGCTGATTGGCCAGGTAGGAAGTGTGGGCAGGTCAACCAGACAGGAAGTAAAGGCAGGGCGAGGAGATTTGGGAAGCAGGAAGCTTCCCTGGCATTCCTGCGCAGATCTCCAAGGAAGCAGCATGTGTCCCTGTCCCAGCTGAGAAAAGGTACCGGCCATGTGCCTGGCTTGGATGGGAACAATGGGTTAATATAACTTATGGGAGCTAGTAAGAAGCCTGAGATAATGGGCCAATCAGTTAATAACCTAATGTAGACTCTCTGTGTGATTTTCTTTGGGGCTTGCCAGCTGTGGGGTACTGGGCAGGACAGTAACCCCTACGAGCAGGACCCTTATGTTACACCTGTCTGTCCTTATGATAATAGCTCTTACACAGTGGCCATTATGCTACCCATCCGAGGTGGCACCTAGTGGGATTTAGTCCACACAAGACATATGCTGTATACTTATCAAGCATGAAGGAGCATGCTTAGGGCTTTATGGGGTTTGTATTGGAGCCAGTAATGTGCCATGATACTGTCTTCTTCAAAAAGGTAGCTTGGGACAGTCACCACACTCCATGTTTCAAGAGAGAGATTATTAGATGCATCTCAAAGACCTTTTTCAGGCTTCCCTACCCACTGGGTAACCACTCACTTGACTTTAAATCCATTAGCTTAGACCATGAACTTCATGGGTATGGTCATACAGCATTTAGTCTTCTGTGTTTCATTTTACAGCATTGCAGTCATGAGATTTCCTCAGATTGCTGTGGCGTATACTTACTTATTCACATTGAACTCGATAACATTCTGTTATAACAGTACCACTATTGTATATTGCAATACACTTATGCACACATTATATTGGGTGTATACATCTAGGAACAGAATAGCTGGGTTAAAAGGCACACGTATGCTCATTGTTAGTAAATATTGCTGTCTCATTTGCAGTAGTTTTACAACCAATGATGAGGCAGATTTTACCTCTTCATATCTATGCCAACCCGTAGGACATTTTCTTCTATGGCAGCTCTTCTTGTGGGTACAGAACTGCATTGGGAATACTGCTTTCACTAATACCATGGAACTTTTTGGAGAACGAAATAAATGAATTAGGCACTTGGAACCTAAACAGAGTTCAACACTATCAGCTTATTATGGGTCTTAAAATGTCACTGATGCTCCGGATGCTACTTCCCTCCAAAGAGTTCTAAATCCACTGGCCGATCCCCTCTTTTGAGCAGAAATGGTGGCACCTGGGAGTTAGAGTGGTCCATAACTACAGCTGGAGCACTCAGAACTGAGTGGTCCCCGGAGCCGGACGAAGAGTAGACAGTGCTATCTGTCACAACTGGTTCCCAACAAGCTTTTCTTCTCCAACTTTGTACCCAGCCCAGAGCTGTGCAGGCAAGTGACACAGTTGGTGAGTAATAGGACTTAGGGCTTTCTCCCAACATGGTGCTCCATGCTTGGACCTGCACGGAACAGGAGGCTTTGGGGAAAATCTACGGGCGTTGTGTAGCCTGACACATCTCATGTTGTGAAAGGCTGGAAGTTGGGAGACAGTGCCTACTTTTCAGGAAGGTCATTCGTGGGAACTGAAGCAATGCCTGTTTTCCAAGGCCCCTTCTGCAGATTTCAGAGGTATACTACCTCCACTCCGTCATTCAGCGATGCATGTGACCTGTGCCTAGGCTGGTCTGTATTGCCTCTAACTTCCTCACATCCACATGGGTGACTGTGTTCTACCACTTCTGCCTACACTCAGGCCAGCATGGCCTTGTACCTGGACCCTTGAGATAGCCCTACTGCATGGGGAGTTCCTTCCGGGAGAACCTGGTTATGTTAGTTCGTTAAGACCACCATGCACTAAATACAGGGTGGTTTCAATGGCACAAATCAACCTTCTTACTCTCTTGGAGGCTAGAAGTCTAGAATAAAAATATTGGTAGGGTTGATTGCCTCTGAGATCTTTCTTCTTGGTCTGCAGATGGTCACCTTTCTGTTCCCTCTCACAGCCTCCCCTCTGCCCATGCCTGTCCTCATCTCCCCTTCTTAGGAAGACAGTCGTCACACTGGATCAGAGCCCAGCCTGTGGTCTCATTTGTCAAGAGCCCTCTTCTTCAATAAGACCACATTCTTAAGTGGCGAGGGTTAGGACTTCACCGTATGGATGTTGCAGGGGAGGGACAATTTAAGCCCCTTCCAGGGACCGTATATTTTCTCTGCTGGTGACACATCTTGAACAGGATTTTTGTCTGGCTTTCTTGCACTTGCCCGTGCTTTCTTTCCCTAGCTGTACACACTTCCTTTCATCTTCCCTGCGTCTCCACTGCCTGCCAGCTCTATCCCCACCCGCACGGAGCCTTCTGTCTTCGTAGTCCATGCTTGTCCAATGCCTAACATGCTTCCCGTCTGTTCCACTTGGTTGAACACTTAATCCCAGTTCTCTTGTGTTCCCTGCTGTTTCACCTGGTGTATTGTGTCTATTCCACTTGACTGTGTACCTCTTGTGGACAGAAGTCTCGCTTTTCATTCTTTTTACATCTATTTAGTGTTGGGCATGAGGCTAGTAATAAATAATATTCTTGATTGATTAGAGACTGACTTGCATGTCCCTGAGAGGCGCTCCTTAAATGCCAGCCCCAAATCCTTGCTTGGTAGGAGGGAGAGCACTATAATTCTCGAACAGCTGAAGGAGCCTCTGGCACAGGTATTTTTACTTTAGGAGGCAATGAATTCAGGGACCTGGGAAAGGTTTAAATATGAGTCTTAAATTATTTGCTCAGCTTTGATTTTTATTTTACAAGATGCCAGGGCAGTGCTGGGAGCTATTTGCAGAAGGGGTGCGTGAGAGAGATGAAGAGAGACTACAAGTGGATTTACTCAGATGCTGCCTCATAGAAAAAGATGTGTGCACTGGGCAGGGGCTTCTCCAATTCAGAAGCATGGAGAATTCTGGGTTCTGCCCCCGGGTGTACTGGAGGGAGATTTGATTTCTATTCGTGCTGTATTGTCCTTCTGCTGGGAAGCATTGGGCTAAGCCACTGTCAAGAATGGCCCCTCAGAGGAGGAGAAGAGAAATCAGCTATTTATAGGCTGAAGTCAGACCCGATCCACATTTTCAGCCTGTAGTTTACAGTGTATGACGAGAAAATGAACTTCTATTGCCGCAGGAATGTGAAAGGACAGGAGACAGGTTGTTTTCCAGAAGCGCTCATGAGATGTGTATGAAAAAACAGCTGCTTCTTTTTGCCAGAAGAACAAGTTCCCTGGCCTGCAGCGACTGGTGCCCGGAGTGCACATGGTCTACACTCTTGGGGACTGAGGACACCTTTTTAGATGTGTGGGTGGAAGGAGGAAAAGAGGGGTACAGGAAAGGATGCATGTAGGTTTGTGTTTTGATGAAGACAGCACTGAGTTTATAGAGACGTCCATGTGACACCTGAGAGGGGAATACCATTGTTTTGCACTGACCCTTGGCCACAACCTTGGCTTTTGTTTGAACTAAAGCACTTGGCCTTAGTTACCCTGTGTGAAGATGACTTTTTGACCCTCAGCAGACTATTTCTGGAGCTGTCCAGAGGACACATAGAACTTCCAATACACACTTTGCCGTGTGTTTCCCACAGGTGAGTCCTGAATAGGCTGTGGAGGTAAATTAGGCATGGATGGTTCCTGTCTTGGACTATATCAATCTACAGTCTGTGTCGGTACACTTTGGACTGCCGTCACAACTGGGCAGCTCTTAAGAAAACGCTTGCCTCCTAAACTTGCAGAGCAGATGTGAATGCATAGTGTGAGATATGCTTGCCAGGAATATGTGGGGGCTGGTGGTGGATGGAGAGAGAGGAGGCAAAGCTACTTGATGACCAGACACAGCTAAACACCTGAAAGGAATGTTGGATTCGGGGAGGGAGAAACACAAACACACACATAAAGACACACAGACACATAGACACACATACACACACACAGACAGAGACAGAGCGACAGAGAAAGACAGACAGACACACACAGAGACAGAGACAGAGAAACAGACAGAGAGACAGAGACTCAGACACACACAATCAGAGAGAGAGAGCAAGAGAGTGACACACACGTGCGAGAGAGGGTTTTCTGAGATATAGGAATATAGAAATCTAGGGCTACCAGAGTCAAATTATCAAAGAGGCTTCGGTAGTTTTAGCATGGAAAAGTACAGATTTGCTCATTGGTCATTGGGAGGTCTCTTCTTAGGAGTGTCAGGAGAAGAAGCGGTTGGTGAGTGACTGCGACACAAAGCAGTGGAGAGAATATAGTTAGGGGGATTTCTACATGTTCATTAGATCGTCTTCTTGTCATGTCGTGTGCATCTTTTATATCGTCACTAATTTCTGTGCTCAGGAATTTGTTAATTACAGAGAGAGCTCCTGGAGATTCCCATTATGATAGTTGATCTCACACTTTCACATGCTAATTTCATCTTTGCTTTATGTATTTTGTATTTTATTATCATGTGAGAACAATCTAAGCGTTACAGTAACTTCTTGGGAAATTGTTCCTTTTGGTTTGGTAGTTAACATCTTTGCTTCTAAGAATACCTCCCCCCTCCCCAAATACCATTTTGTTAGGGTTCTTCTGATTGGCTGGCATTTGTCCAGCATATCCTTTTTCACCCTTTAGCATATAAATTTCTCTGTTTTAAAGTTGCCTCTTGTAAAGAGCATATAACCACTTTTAGCTTTCCTATCCTGTCTGACAGTCTGGATTTTGATGACTGAATTTAACTCATTAAATTTTGTGTAATTACTGTTATATTTGCAAATATACTTTCAATTTTCCCTTGTTTCAGATTTCTCCTCTCTTTTCCTACCTCCTATGTATATGCATAATATTTAGTATTCCTTATGCCTTTTGCCAATTGAAAATTATCTGTTCATTTCCCATTTAAAAATGGCTACTTTAAGAGCCATTTAATGCAAATTTTGACCAACAACATTAATTAATAGTCCCATAATTATCACGAACAGAATAAAGAATTTAGAAAGCCTTAACAGCTTCATATCACATTTCTTTTGCCCAGTACTTATAGTTCCATCTTGATTTGTGTGACTCGGAAATTAACCACATTTTCATTATTACATTGTTATTATTTAGAATCACACACAATGAATATCAGACGATTAGTCTCAATAGAGATCAGAGCCCCCTCTCTCAGTAATGAGCAGATTAGAAGATACAGATTTGTATGACATGATAAAGAACTTGATTTAGCAAATGTCGGGGGAGCTGGATGACTACGTTCTGTTGCGCTTCATCTCTCAGTGCCCTTGCCACTTCTGGCACTGTTATTTGACAACCTCCCCATAGACAAATGCATTTGCCTTTGATTTGACAACCCCAGGCACTCACTGATCATCTAACTCCCATGCCCCTAGATTACTGTGTCTCTAGCTCTCTGCTCATTTTTTTCCTTGCTGTTTCTTCTTGCCCCTCATTATTCTGACTTCAACTTCTTTTGCCTGACTTTCTATAGTTTATGTTTAGAGGGAGAAAATGGTTCCTTTAACAGAAGCTAGTAAAAATGATTCAAATTTCAGTGCTTCTTTGTCGAGTGATAAGTTAGCAAGGTATAGAATTCTATGTGAACAATGACATTTTTAGTAAAGCTCTTTGAAAATGACATTCCATTGTTCTCTGACTCCTACAGGCTCTAGTAACTATGTTGCGGACATTCTCTTCAGGAAACAAGCCCTTTTAACTGATCTATGCTTACTAGTGACCCTCTAGTTCCATTCTCCATTAAGTTTATAAAAAACAACATTCTGAATTTTACATGAACGACTGAACGACTTTTTTGGCATCAGCTTATGAATTATGGCAGAGCTTTACTGAATTAGTAAAACATAATTTTACTCATATATTTTTAGATAAATAAAAGCTAAGACTTGAATATTTTTATACCCACCTCCAACAGATCATCTGTGACTACCCGGGGGTTTAGGAGGGGAATGTCTACAAAATCATCCATTTTGGGAGGTTTAATATCATTTTCAGAAGCTTGCCTGTGAAGAAAGGGGTAGGTGGGTGGGAAGTCTATGTAATTTGATTTTCTTCATATAAGTGATAGACTTGAGTATTTGTGATCCCAGCAGGGAAAGAACTAAAACGGATTGGGGTGGGCTTGAGTACATACAAAGAACATTAACTGATGTAGATTGTGAAAACTTGGAAAGGTAGCAGAGATTTTTCTCTGAGATGGGATTTTATATTTTATGTTTTCTGCCACTGGTTCTTAAGCTTCACACTCCTTGATAATATTTTATATCTTAACTCTAAGCTCCCATGTGATATCACAAGTGCTTTGATTATTGCCACGACACAATGGTAACCAGCACCTCTCTAATTGGACTTGAGACTGGTTCAACCAGAGAGAAAACATGCCAGGTACTGGAAGCCTAGCTAACTACTAAGTTCTAGCAAAGTTATAGAAATTGGAGGAGAACCTATAACCACTATTTTACCAAGCCAGCACATCCCTAACAATAGTCCAGTCTATAAAAATTTGCCCTTATCTCCACAGGTAAGTGTAGGTTTCATTCCTTATCAAGGAACCTTCTCTTTGCAACAGACAGAGACCACTGGAGAAAATCACAACCAATCAACATGCTGAATTGTAGAGCCCAGTACTAATGGATATACCTATAAAACACTGCTGAACCTAAGACTCAGGGAATTTTGAGGAAGCGAGAGCTGAAAGATGGTAAGAACCAGAGGATCATGAAGTTTGCTGTGCAGTTGTGTTTCTTGGTAGCATTGGAAGTTACATTTATAAAGTTTCCCAGTGTGACTGCCTAAACATGAACTTAACACAAGCAACACCAACAGACATGCCACTGTGGACAGGGAATAGCACACAAATTGGTTATGCAATTCCAAATGGTCATCCTTCAAAATACATACAGGTAGCATTATACAGAATGAGCAGGTTATATTTAGGAACACACACACACACAACACACACACACAACACATGACACACACACAACACACGACACACACACACATATTGGCATCCAATAGAAACTCAAGAGGCCTTTGACATTTGAATGAATTTGAAAGAGTGTATGGGAGGGCTTGAAGGGAGAAAAGGAAGGAAGAAATGTTACAATTCTATGATAATCTGAAAAAAGAATTCAAACATTTGTTAAAACAAAACAAAGTAAGAAAAGAGCTCTGATGTTTAGATTTGTCTTACATCACCATTCCTTACATGCTCCTACTTTCCACTCCTCCTTCCACTCATTCTGAGTACTGAGGCTAGGTGACTTGGTGTTTTCTGAGTGAAGCCTACATTTTTCTCATCTCTTTATCTTGGTCTCAAGTTCTTTTTCATATTCACCAATCATCACCCTTATAAGGTTCACCAATCATCGCCCTTACAAGGTTCAACACAGTCATTCTTCTGTGATCCTTTTTCCTAAATCCTTTCAGTTGGAGGAATCCATTTTTGTGGTGTCTCAGGGAGACCTTGGCCAATAGCATAGTTTGGTTATCAAATACACATTCTTCCAGCTGAGAACACACCTGCTTTACCTCTGTGGTTTTTAAGGTAGCTCATTCACTCGTGAGGTCCCCACATAATCGTAAAGGGACATGAAAAGGGTTGATGTTTACACTGATATGAAAATTGCTTCAGAGAATTATGAGAACTGTCTCTGTTAGCCAGGCGGCCTTCAGGTCTCCTGTCAGAGGGGCCAAATCCTACAGCATGTCTGTGAAGCTGAGGTGGGAATGAACCTCCCCGGTTACCTTTCTCGTGTGAGAGAAGAACTCACCCTGCATGATAAAGCAGAGTGCAGTAGACTGGAATTGGGGAACTACTTGCAGTTTCATTGTAGAGAGAATATACCCTGAGATTGCCTCTTAGATTTGGCCATGGGTAAGACTAGACCCAGACTTACATTCACTTCTTTCTGGAGATCTCTGGGAAAGTATTTATTACTGATCTGCCCTGGGAAATTTACATATCTGAGGGAGGAGAGGATGGATTAGAAATTTTCTAAGGACTGCCCACTCTGACAGTCTTTGAGTCTCTCCAGACAGGACCTTCTGGTCTACCATCTCCTTTTCTTTCTATCACATGATCACTTGACTGCACATGGCACCTTCTGGGATATGCAAAGAGGCCCACCTGGTTCCAAGGAAGAAGGATTAAATGTCATCAGCTCTGGAATCTTAGTGTCTTCTAATCACTTGATGAATTTTCTCATCATCTTTAATTTTATTAAATTTTAAAATTTATTTTACATACCAACCACAGTTTCCCCTCCCTCCTCTCCTCAATCCTCTTTAAAGGAGTGATACAAAGTAATAGGGAGAAACCTGAGAACATTCTAGAATCTCACAGACAAGGTAGGTATTTGGTCGGAAGGCAAGAGACTGACTGTGCTCTCTACAGTTCCACTAACCCAGACATGCCTTGTTGTCTACCTGAGACTTAAAACTGATAACTTGGCAGGATTTTTCCCAGAGATTTGATGAAATCGGAAACAAAACCAGGCCTGTATCATGGGGCTGCACTACACTGCACCCCATTAAAGGACAGTCAAGCAGCTTGTGCGTTCTCCAGTACTTGACGTGGCATGGCTCCTCACCAGCCTTGAGTATCTCCCACTAGAGAGGCTTAATCCTCCTGACAGCCCACACAGCATGCAATCCAGTCTCCAGGGAAACCTATGCCTTGGCCAACTGCACATCCCAAATCCCAGGCGTGCCATCTTTTTTATTATGGACTCTCAGTACAGTAGGGGAGCAGGACGTCCCTTCCATGTCCACCATGCCCTAAGAGCTTCATGTGGTGGGGTCTTTATGTGCTGTGTGAGGAAATACTGAAGGCTCACCCTCCTCCCGTGAGAGTTCCCGATGGGATGACAGCATGAGAATGCTAAGCCTCCTGCCAGACAAATTAAAGGCTTTGTTCTACGGACAGCAAAGGCCCTTGTCTGCAAGAGCAACTTTCAGCAGCTTCCCCTGCCCAGAGTCAGCATGCTGTGTAGACTGCCTACAGGGGGCGGGGGCATCGGCTGGGGGAAATTTTATATGATTACTGGGGTGGGATCAGACCCTCAGCGGCCCAGCGCCCTGTCAGGCCCACTGAGCAGCCACCCCTGTGTCTGGGCAAGGCTTCTACACAGCAGCCGTTTTCTTCTCTTATTGAAATGCAAGAATGTGGCTGGATGATGGACAGGATTGGGGAAAGCCTCCAGGAACTGGAGTCTTTGGCCCTGCTGTGAGTTCTGAAGGGTAGAGATGGCCATCCAGTCAGCATCTGAGAACTACTTGCCTGCCGCTTTCTAGGATCGTCTAGTGTATCATGCAGATCCATCCTGTGGCTATAGGAACATATTACCTTGCCTCAGAGATACCCAAGTCTGTGGTGCGCACAGAGGAACACAGAGAACGGAGCAGAATGTGTGTTCCCGCGCAGCGTCTCCGTCTTTTTAACATATGTCTCTTTTGGAGAAACATGCATCTTAAAAGTTCCTTTAAAGTTTGTGTTTCAAAAGGAATAGCGTGTTTTAAATTTTTTTTTGGTTTCCAAATATGAAATTATAATATTGAATATATTTTCAAAAAACTACAGATGTCCTCCCTGAGATGCTTAAAAAATTTCTCGGAGGTATAAAATTTGAGTGCGTCGGAGAACGCGCGGACTTCCTCACACACATGCGTTTTGATTGAATACCACCCAGACAGCTAAGAAATGTTTTCGGCACCTCCAGCGGGTCTGTCACTGTCCGTCCAAGTCAGTACTACCCTGGCCCCATTCATACGGAATAGAACTGATTCTAGCTTCTGTCTGTGCAGGCCGCCCTTCGTCGGCCCTTCAGCTTTATATTCACAAAGGTATGAATTGTGCCCGGCTTCTTTTGCTCTACTACGAGTTACAACATAGAGTACTATAGATGATTCTTGTCTCACAATGGGGTTCACTCGCAGAATCCCCACGGTGTTGAAAATATTCTGAGGAAAATGAATTTTGTACTCTTACCCCATCACCAAGAGACTGTCACAGACGGTGTGAAAGATAAAGTACAAAGAGACAACAAGTTGGGCATATAGGGTTTCATCTGCAGGATGCTTAGAGCAGCACACTTGAAGTCAGCGCCCAAGACTTGCATGTGAGGTAGCATGGGCTCACAGCCAGATAGAGAGAGAGAGAGAGAGAAAGAGAGAGAGAGAGAGAGAGAGAGATGTTTGTCTTAGGAAATTATAGGAAATGGAGAAACAAATGGTGCTCGAGGGAGGTGTCTATATAGTGTGGACAGGAAGATCCAAGCAAGACTATGGAAAAGGGAAAAGCTAGATCTGGCCTGAAGGTTAGCAACGCCCCAGGCTGCCATTGTCTTTTGCCACCACTGCTATTGCAGCTAATGAACTTGAGTCCAGGGCTGGGCACTACGTTGAGCAGACGACGGGTGTTCTCATGTCATGTCCATGTGCTACAGCACAGTAAATCTCGTGATGTCCGTCCTTTCATATGAGGAGACTGTGGGTCAGGGCCATTGACTACATTACTGGGACTCTAGAGCCATTTTCCCCATTGCTTTCTTTTCTTTTTGGAGGACTAGAGATCTAACACCTTGTGTGTAGTGCCCCGAGCTGCTGAGATAGTGTGTCTGGTGGTAGCTAGTCCTCCCTTCTTAGTGCCTTAGTTGGACAGACTCATAGTTGAATGGACCGTTGGCTCAGCTCAGCTGTTCTAAAGGCCAATGGCTGTGATAATGGGATAATGGGAGTGCCTGCCTATGACTGCACTCCTGACCTGGGTGAACTATTTTCACGTTTGTGGAAGAGTTTGGAAGCCATACCTTTGTACTGAGGGAAAAATTGGAGATAGGGTACATAAGGAAATTAATTATTTCCCCTCTGCCAAATTTGAGTGTTAAAGCTCTAAACCCTAGTATCAAAGAATGTGGTAGGGTCTTTAAAGATGTTATGACTGGTGCCATTGTAAACTGGCTAGGACAGAGACACAAAGAAAGAGAGGACCTTGAGAGCACAAGATGAAGGCAGACATCTACCGGCTGCTGAGAAAGGCCCTGGGAGAAGCCAACTGTGTTGATACCTCAGCCTCCTTCTGTGAGGAAGAAAATTTCTGTTAAGTTGGCCAATCAGTGCCACTTCTGTGATATCCCCCGGAAAGCAGCATAGCAAACCACTCATGCCACTTGAAGCACAGAGAAGAACATTAAATTTTAATAGTAGCAATGTTACCGGGCGGTGGTGGCACACGCCTTTAATCCAGCTCTTGGGAGGCAGAGGCAGACAGATCTCTGTGAGTTTGAGGCCAGCTTGGTCTACAGAGTGAATTCCAGAACAGCCATGGTAGCTACACAGAAATACCCTGTCTCAACAACAACACCCCCCCACCAACCAAATTAAGTAGCAATGTTAACCTTCATTGTCAATGTACCTCCTAGCTATCAATGCTCACAGGCCGTTTTTTTGGAGGGCACCATATGGATGTGAGGGCAACAAGATGGCTTCATTCTTATTAAAAAAACTGCATTTCTTTTTAAAATCTGTGCTTGCCTCCAGAATGGCTCATTACTGAATGCTGCCCAACCATGCTAGTTCACCTGTACATCAGGCTGACAGAAAATAGCTTACCATATTCCACCTGGGTATTTTCCAAGGGGTACGGTTACCTCTTGTTCTTTGTCACAGGAGGATGGGATGTTAGGGGGCTGAGCTATAGGAGGCCTCAGGTCCCTTCTCTCATACACATTTGGGAAGGGGATGTTTCTGGAGTGCAGGGGAGCCTGCCACCTCACCAAGGAGATAGATCACACAGATATATATCCTGGCACCATCATAACTGTCTCAGCTTCTGCTGCACCTGAGTGACTTACAGGGCCAATAGCTTTGATCAAGTACCTAGCTCTACTGGATTAATAGAAAGATAATGAGAATTGAACAGCAAGAGACCAGGAGTCTGTGGGGGAGATGGCAGGATGGCCTTGGGGAAGGTGAGGCAGGAGGAGCTGGTAGCTGCTGTTTTGCTGCTGTCCAAGCTTGCTGGATAGTCCGATGTTTCAGGGTTGTGATAGAGAGATAGCACTTGCCCAAGAGACTGGCGTTTCCTGGACATGAGGCTTCCTCCCTCCAAAGCACTCTCATCTGTATTCTCCCTCTGCTTCTCCCAGAAGCCCCACTGACAGAGGGGTAGTAAGTATCTGCTTATTGATGGATGATAGAAGCCCAGATGGAAAGGATAGGGCTGGGAGGGGCCTATCATAGATCCTGCTTCCATAGCCACTGGCTTTCCGGCTGTCAGTACAAGGGGACCCTGGACATCGTCCTTTGGCCTGCAGGGGTTTACCCCCTGGCCATTTGCCTTTACACCCCTCCCTTTTCCCCTTCATTCCTCTCTTCCTCTATTTTTTAAAAACTTTATATAACTTTATTTTACGCACATTAGTATAACGATGTCAGATTCTCTGAAACTAGAGCTACAGACAGCTGCGAGCTGCCATGTGGTTGCTGGGAATTGAATCTGGGTCCTCTGGAAGAGCAGTCAGTGCTCTTAACCACTGAGCCATCTCTCCAGCCCCTCTCTTCCTCTATTACTACCTCTTTGTTTCTTCTTCCTCTTTTCCTCGCTAGTCTTTCTTGTAGCATATCTTCTCCTTCCTTTTCCCTTTTCATTCTTCTAATTTTATTTTATTTTGTTTAATCAATTCAATCTCAGTTTAAAGTAATATGTTTTTGAGGATGAGCATTCAATACATTGGTCATTGCTAGTCACTGGGAACACAGAAAAGGAGATTTGGGCCAGGCCTCACAGAGCCAAAGATCAGGAAAAGAACATGGATGGTGGCATCACAGAGGTTAGAAGAGAAGATGGATAAGTCGGCTGTACACCCAGGGAATAACACTTCTCTCTGTCTTGTCCGACCCGAGAAAACTGAGAACCAGTAAAATCATGAGGTAAACAGGAGTGAAAACCGTGCTCAAAGTACTGAGGAATCTGCTACAGGAGGATGTAGCTTATTTCTTAGGCGTGTGGACTACTGACTCCCATAGCTCATCCCACTCAGCTATGGATCCCTAGGCGACTTGGGCAGGACTGCTCCTTGCACCAGGACTTGCATATAGATAAAACCCACAGCCTAGAAGAGCAGCTATGTGTTGGGGGGACTTGTTATGGGGAAATATTTTCAATGACAAAGGGGAGAGGAGGAGACCCCACAATACCCTGACTCAGGCCAAGATCATCAATAAATAAATCAATAAATGTGATAAACGTGAGTGGGGGTGGGGGCAGAGGTTGGGAGTGGGTGGCTATTCTTCATTTGCATTTCATTTGGAAGAGAACCAGTGTGGGGAAGAAATAGTCCTTCCAACTCCTCCATCTGGTATCACTACTCCCAATAGGTGTGT
>JAQHUG010000067.1:2499687-2526722 GCA_028555095.1 Dicrostonyx torquatus | reverse complement strand
CCATTGGAGATGACATTATTAGGAGGCATAGTCTCATTGGAGTAGGTGTGGCTTTGTTGGAGGAAGTAGGTTACTGGGGGAGGACTTTTGAGGTCTTAGAAGTTTGAGTCTGCCTAGTGTATCTCAGTCGCATGCTGTCTGCAGATCAAAATGTAGGACTCTCAGCTCCTGCTCCAGAACCATGTCTGCCTGAATTCCACCATGCTTCTCACCATGACAATAATGGACTAAGCCTCTGAAACTGTAAGCCAGCCCCCACTAAATGTTTTCCTTTGTAAGAGTTGCTGTGGTCATGGTGTCTCTTCACAGCAATAGAAAACATAACTAAGACACGCAGCCAATTACATGTATGGATAATGATGCCTGCCATTTTAATGGTTAAATCCTGTATGGAAACGAGAATAGGGAATAATTGCACCTAACGCATAGCAAAATATGGCTCAGTGAACCATGCTATCTAAATTGCATCTGTTTACCTTTGCTATGCCGGCTCTTCACATCTCCTCAGTCATGGCGCATTCCATACCACGTGTCACGTCTCTTAGTCTGGTGGCTACTGTGACTTTCTCGAAAATAACACTCACTGGTCTTTGTAACTCTAGTGTGTTACCAAATGCCTAAATCTTAATGGACATTCCTCACAAGGCCACAGATGAAGAGAACAGGACAGGTAAATCTCAGGGACAGAGACATATCAACCAGCTCTAGGACTGACAGAGTTATGCTGTGTGGCCGAGGTGAAGGACCTATGAAACAACTGGTGGAAAGGTACAACCACGGGGAGCTGGTGTCTCTAGAACAACCAGAAAGGATATTATGTCATCACACAGTACCAGATAAAGACCTGTGTAGGACCCAGCATGGCTACCAAGTCACAGATGAGAACACAGTGAAATGAATTGGTCACTATTAACCATGTACCAAAAGAGGTAATATAGAGAACCTGATATGCGAGAGGCTGCGGTAAAGTTAGTTGTTCTTCTCCTCATGCATCTGCCCATCTGGTTGCCAGTGGGAGTCACGAGTGGAGAGCATGGTCCAGGCACTGAGGATTCCTCAGACTAATCGTACACCTTTGTTACACCTTTGTTTCTCTAAGGAGATTGCATTCTGGTAAAGGAGATACAGTAGTGGACAGTTTTACACACACACACACACACACACACACACACAAACACACACACACACAAACACACACACACACAGAGACACGGATGTAAAAATACAGGCAATGTGTGTAAAGAAGAATATTCAGTCATTCATGGAGAATATGCTGTGAGTGCACCAAAAAGTGAGTGATCATTTTTACATGGGTGGGTCCGAGAAAACGCCACATAACCAGGATGACTTTTAAATTATTTCTGACCAGGAAGGAGATAATTGTCTTCTATACAAGCCGTTCCCACGGGAAAGTGTTCTTCCCTGCCAAAAGAGGGTGGTGCAGAAGTAATGCATAGTTCCTAGAACTCACGGAGAATGTTTGCACACTGAAGCTGTTCTGGAAACCAGCAGTGTGAAAACAGACAGACAGACAAGCAGGCCTGACTTACTTGCCCTGGGTTAATGTATCATATTCCAAACTTGGTTGGTCATTGATCCCCTGTATGGCAGAAAACATATTGATATCTTGATATCTTAACACCTACTAATATCATGCACCTATTAAGATCTTTAAGAAGCATGGTAGGTTGCCTGGAATGGTGGCGTTTACCTGAAGACACGATACTTAATGCTCTTTCTGGCTGACAATTTCTGTGGGTTTTTTTTTTTTTTTGTTTTTAGTGTTCTCACAAGGATTGATTTTTGCCAGATGTGTCACAAGGTGTATGGCTTTCAGTATCCAAAATGCTCTTGACAGACTCCAATATATATATAATTTCTATTTCAAGGTTTTTAACTTTGTATGGGGATGTTGCACTTGGCAAACGACAATAATGCTTGCAGACTGATCCAGAGACCACACCGTACACACACTAGATGAAGAATCTCAGCAGCGGGACAATGAGTTCTAGGACATCTGGCTTGTGGCTCTCTTAGTCTTTAGCTTTATGTGTAGTTTTGGTGCCAAGGCAGAAGTCACGTGTCAAATTACCTAGAGATTTTTCCTTTTAGCAGTTGAACATTTCCAAAGCTCCAAGCAAAAAGAAAAAAAAAGAAACCCTATTGTTATAATGAAAAAGTTCAGCTTTCCGTGAGCGCTAACAGTGGAAGCGCACTGTGAACTGATTCCCACGGTCTGCTGTGCTCTACAGGATTAAGATGGTCCTGGTTTCTAAAAACATTTCTGATTACTATGTATTAATGATTGCATATGGATGGGATTCAGTGCAATATTTCAATGCACATATGGGGTGCAATGATCAAATCCCGTTTCTTCTTATCTACTCCCCCCACAGCTGCTAGCAATCACCATTCTGCCTGACTTTGGTAATTTGATCGCCAGCAATGTGCACTCGGACACGCCTGTCCAACATGTCTGCGATGTGAATTCTGCAGTCTTGACACCAGATTTCCAGAGATGCATTGTAATTCATAGACCCCCGTTCACAACAGGTCAACCTATATCTACTGCCTGATTGGCTGAGAGCGTCTTTGATGTTGACCACTGCCATTCCTCCTTTCCTAGATGTCCATTTCCTTCTTTTCACCCCAGGAAGAAAGCATGGGAAAGCACAGCCAAGCCCGGTAGCCCATGATCAGATCATCGCAAGCAATTGCTTTGAACCAGGGCTGCCGTAAATACTATTTCTCTTGTGTGTGAGTGGTAGAGAGGTTTTGAGAGGTGTTTGGTAAACGAATGAGCGAGTGAGCACATGAATATCTTCCACTTCACCTTGAGCAATGTTCAGACTTGAGCCTTTTACACAGTAAAGGGAAGAGCAATGGCATTCTGAGGCCATGCAGTCTGCAGCCCTTGGTATCTAAACTCATTATAAACCTGCTCAGATGTCACTGTTTGAAGTCTCCATGAGAGCTAGACCCCAAAACATTTCCTTTCACCTCCTTTCCAGAGCGCTCCCTTCTGCAGACCTCTAGCCAAGCCCCTCTGTCTGGGAAAGGTGCCAAGAAGGAGGAGCCCACGAGCAAAGCTTGGAAGGCATCTGAGAGTAATGAGAAAAACACATCTCGCTGCACACGCGGCTCCTTCTGCTCAGCTTTGCCTGTGTGAGCTCATGCAAGAGGCTGAAAAGCGCATTCTTTAAAATCCTGGCCCTTAAAAGGAACACATCTTGGGCTGAAATGTCAGCTTGGCTGTGTCCCAAGTACGGGACAGGTTTTTTAAAAAATATATATATTGCTTTATTTATTTACTCTGGACATGATAAAACCCAGCCCCTTCCCCTCCATTCTGGAGATGGTTCATAGACCTGATGAAATTCCAAGTCCTCACCCAGCCACACTGTATTGGATTTTTATCACAATGCAAAGATTTTACAAATTGTATTTCTATCCTTCGGTTTTTAGCTTCTGTCACAACCTCCACCTCAAAATCTTGTCTTATGCAGAACCAGTGGCATTAGCTATATCCAAGTAAGTCTTTCCTCTGGGACCCCAGGGGTCAGCTGAGTCACATTTGTTTCCCTCACCTTTTAAAAGCCCATTCGGAGTGTCCACCTCCTCTGGCCTCAGCAGGGTGGGTCAGCAGCTGTGGGTGGTCAGGGGATGAGCTCATCCCCTTGTCTCATTGCCTGGCTCCCAGCAGCTCTCCTTGCAGAACTGCCCCTTGCTGAGTTAACTCTGGGTTCCAGAAGCATCATTTTTCAGTAATTTATTTTCATCTTCAGAGTCGTTGCACATTGTTCCTTTAAATGGATTCCAACTTTGTTTGGAAATTTGGCTTTGTTCGCTTCTGACCTTAGAGCAGGCCCCTTGAGTTTAATTGCCTGATGGTACTTTAAAGTTGACCAGAAATTACTTTTTTTTTTAAATCCTCCTTGCAGTTGGAAAGACCCAGTGTCCCTTCTACAGAGAGAGGGTTTTGACTGGATTCTCTTACCTCTTATTGCAGCGCTTCAATGTCACACTGTGTGGTAACCACCCACCTGGTGGCTTTCTGAAAGGCAGGAATTTGCATGAAAATCTAATCACTGTATATCCGCTGTATGCAGGGCTCATGAAAGTGGTCTTCCATGGAGACAAGAGCTTCAGCTCTTCACTCATATGCTTGGGTGTTCTGTGTCGTATAAGCATGGAGTAAGATTGGGGAAAACTGGAGATACCGCATCTCTAGTTGATTGTTCTATCTCCCGATGGTTGGAATGCCCCTGTGGTTAGACATCCTTGAGGCTGAGGGTAAGCTATTGCCTCTCTACTGGAGATGAAGGTGCCAGTTGCCACACATGCGCACTAACAAAGTGTCTGCATCCTCAAAAGACCTTGATTTCATAGTCACACTGGGATTCTGACCTCCTCCCTCCCTTTGTGGGCTTGTCTGGATAAGAAGAAATACCTTAAAGCAAGGTACAGTCCATCATGGTTGTGGGAGGTGGGTTCCCTTACCCCAGTGAATATGCTACCAACCTCATAAATATTCATAAAATTTTATTTAGAACCCACCTGGCTGCTTCCTTTCTTAGGACAGCCTGTTTCAGTCTTTCCTTGGTGTGTATGATTTGTGTTGCTAAATAAAATTCCACTTGACAGTCTATGCCTCTCAACTGAATTCTTTCCCTCAAGAAGAAAAGATTGAAAGGCCCCATACCCCCACCCTAGGCCCTCAGCCAATGCGTGACTGTATAAGGTCTCCTGAGCACCCAATCTGGCTAAAGCCATTTTCAGGGTGTGAAGAGGGCAGAGAGAAGAATCTCTCTTACTACAGCCCCAGAGGAATTCACAGTCAAATAGGGGAGACGAGGTGTGTGCAGAAAAAAAACCCCACAATTTCAGAGAGAGGCATGTTCCTGAGATGGTGAGTTGTGGCTGTCTGTCACTGTCCAGAACAGCCCTCTATTTCTCTTCCTGTGTGTGTGTGGTTCTGGAATTTACTAGGGTTCTTGAAAGTCTCAATTTCAGCCACTCCTGGCAGAGAAGACCAAAACAAAACCCAAGAACAATACACCAAAACAATAATAAAAACAACACAATAACATCACAACAGCAGCAACAACAGAATTCCTTGGCTTCTGGGTGTAGGGTCTGCTTTTTGTTCTTGTAACTTTCTCTAAACCAGATTCTAGCCATCTCTACTTTCTTTGTTCCTAAGTGACTTTGATTTTCAATACAGTTACAAGTGTCTTGGGTCTTTTAATGTAATGAAATAGCTTTTAAATAAGGGCAGAGACACTGGGAAAAAGGCCATGACAGATTTTCACCTTTTCTCCCTAGCCATTAGCCACTAGTCCTTGCTTGTGTGAGCACTTGAGTGTTACTGGTGGGGGGAGAGGGGACAGGAGGTACATCTGCAGGGGATGGGAAGGGACCTTCAGAAGCTGCATTCTGGACTCTGAGTGTTGGATTCCTCTGGGTTTTCTGTAGGAACAGCTTTGTGTCCTTGTGCCCAGTGGTAGGTTGTCACAATTTCAGCTCTCTCTGATCTTGGAGTAGGTGGGAATTGCCTGGTGGGAGGGATGCTGACACTGTTCTGGAAATGTCCTTTGAAGATGCCCTCTAAAGGTTTTCATGTCTTCTCTCTGTTACGGTCCTTTCTCTGGATGCACATGTGCGCAGACGCACTTGCACACACACACATGCACACACACCCTTCTTCCATTAAATCACCCACACCCACAGAGAGGGAGAGAGTGAAGGAAGAGAGAGGAAGAGAGAGAAAGAAAGGGGAGTGGGAGAGAGAGAACCAACAGAGGATCCTTGTGAAGTATATATACAGCATGAGACAAGCTGGTCACGTGGCCATTTTGTAAGAACATGCAGAGCTGTATGTGGCAAAACCCTGGCCTGGGCATGGGAAGCTTCACTCCTAGTTCTTATTAATTTAACTCAGTGGACCTGGGTAAGTTACTTCCATCTTTGTATTTTGTGTGTCTCCATTGTACTACTAAATGCTTAACAATCTAAGAACTTTCTGTGAATCTAAGAACCTTTCTTTCTACCTTATTGGTGTTTCCTAGTATGAGGCGGGGACTAGAGACCAACACCTACTGGATCCTAATTTCCACTGGGCCTGTGGCAGACATAGAATAGAAGTGTCACTATAATAAGTATTGTCTCATAGGATTTCTGGGACCATAGCTGAAAGTTAAGTCCAAATATGTATCCCACAATTAGCTAGCTTCAAGAAAACCATGGGAGCCTGGCTCCAATGCCTCACAGGGCTAGGGCATAGAAGAAAGACATCAAGGAACCTGGGTCACTATAATAAATGTCCATGTCTAAATGGACTTATAATTATTGCAGGGTCCAATTTGTACACAGAGGTAATTAGTTTACAGGGTTGGTATGGAGGGTACCTAATTATATTCTTCCAATCTGGAAAGAAGGAAAAGACATTTTCCCTTAATGTTCTTCCTTGAGGACCTTCTAAGTACCCCAGAGTGAAATGCACCAGAGAAATCATTTAATATCCACTTAATCGAAACCCCAATGACTTTTAAGTCAAGGTGGAAACCTGATGATGCCACAAGATACACACATAGGCTTTTCCAGAATCATATTCAATGCTCACTTTCAGGTGATGAATTGTACACAATATGAACTGTGAGAATATGCAAATAAATATTTCTCTCTAAAAGTTAAAAGTCAAGAATGGTTGCCCAAGTCAATGGCCTACTTATGCAATCACTTAAGACTTCAGGCAAAGTGGTAATTTCTTGGGGTGAATATGTCTCATTCAGGTAGATTGCTTCAGTCATCCAATTTTTCTACTGTTTTTATCTTATGTGATTCTTCCTGAAAAATAATTTGGAGTCATTGAAGTTGGATATTGTCACAGCACAGCTTCTCTGCCCTTATCATGAATTCTCCATCTACCCACCCACCCACCCACCCATTCTTTCATCCCTCAATCCAAACAGCAAGCGCATCCTGAGCAATTACTCTATGCTAGGTTCTAATCTAGGAGTTGGAGATAAGATAGTAAGATTGCTACCCCAGGCTTACCCCTGTCTTTCTTCTGCCGAAAGGAAACTTAAATGATTGTGGTATAAAAGGGACTTCCTCTTTCCCTACACATAGATGTCAGCCCTAGATTCACTGAATCAGTGAATCTAAAAAAATACACACCATCCTTCTAGCACTTTGCTGCAGCAAGAGTTTTGTGGCAAGCCAAGTCATTAAGAACCAGTAGTGTTAATCGAAAGGCCAAGGATCAGACTTGAGGATCTCTCTCTTCCTCTGGACTAGAATCCAGAAGCATCTCTGAGGTGTTGGGATGCAATCTGATAAGAACCAGGGAATGCCTTCAGAGGGCAGAGCCAAAACCAGCAAAGCTAGGGAGATCTCAAGAGTGAGAACGCGCTGGGCGGTGGTGGCACACGCCTTTAATCCCAACACTCGGGAGGCAGAGGCAGGTGGATCTTTGTGAGTTCGAGACCAGCCTGGTCTACAAGAGCTAGTTCCAGAGCAGGCTCCAAAGCCACAGAGAAACCCTGTCTCGAGACACCAAAAAAAAAAAAAGAGTGAGAACGCAGGTCCATCTCACATCCTTCTTACCTTTGACTCAAGTTTTGTCTATGACCATGATCCACTAAGTTATGGAGGCTTCTAATGTCCTTTGAATGATCAAGCCAGCTAGAGATGGGTTCTTTTTTTCATGGTTGGAAACATTTAAACAGACGAAGAGGCAGAATTTATTTAGTAGTTAAGAGATTGGCTGGGATAAATAAGGAACATGGATTTAGATGGTAGACCACTTGGGTTTGAACTCCTATCATCATCTACCAATTATAGGACTTCTTGTGCCTCAGTTTTTTCATTCATAAAATGGAAATAACATTTCTGCCTCATAGTGAGATAGGGACCCTAGAAGAAATTATGACTAAGACTATGAAAATACTTAAAAAGATGCTTATCACACTGTAAATGCCACATTAAAAATATTGAAAAGATGGCTTAAAACTACCCACCCCTGGTTGTTACTAAAGCCAAGAGAACCCCTTCTGGCTGCTGACTCTATGGAAATATGGGACCAGATAATGCTAACACCAGCATCATGGTACCACTAACCTGAGTAGAGCTCTCAGCACTTACTGTGAGAATTATTTTAAAAGGCAATGCAAATTGGTTGTGATTGTATACAATTAGTTTTCCAGTGTCTCCACAAATCAGCTCCAGGTCACTTCTGTGTAGCTTATGTGACTGACCAACTATGACTGACCAGCATCCTATTGGTCATTTTCTCTAAGGAACCTGGTGCCCCAGGTTTGAGAAGTCCTCAAAGTGTCCACTCTCTTCCTCACTTGCTGAGTCTCATGTTTTTGACTCCTTATTTGGCCTATATTATTGGTATCATTCTTCACCTTCTCCCCAGCTTCAGACTTGAGGATTATCTGAATCACTCCATTGATCCCATCTCTTATACTCAATGAGTCACCAAGTGTGTCGATCAGACTTCTTTGCTGCAACAGAATACCTTATATAAACAAATGAAGAAGAAAGATTTATTCTGACTCATGCTTTTAGAGGTCGCAATACATCATAGTGAGGAGGGAATGGCAGAGAAAAATAGACTGAATCATGATAGTAAAGAAAGAATGCATATAATGTGAATTGGGATCCTAATTCTCTTTTTATTCCATGTTGACTCAACAATATTAGATAGTGTTGCCTCATTAATCCTTTCTAGAAATGTCTTCATAGGTATATCCAGAAATGTGTTTAAATAATCTCATGACCACCTTTCAACTCAGTCTAGATTATCATCCACATAGGCTTAGGGTATTACTTCCTAAATATCCCTAGCCTTTTCCCTGTTGTCCACTCTTGGTGTTCCCAAAAGGAGGATGTGACTTTCCTGTTTCCAGAGATGGCCTTGGGAAGTCACTTCTCAGCCTCTTTGACCAGTTAGATCTTGAGAAAACAGATGGATAATGTGCTTCCAAGATCTAAAAGTTAGTAGGAAATTTTATTTTTTCAAATACATTAAAACCTCACATTCTTATTCTGGATCCTTAGGATTTAGCTCTGGTGACTTTTTAACACCCATCTCTCAGAAATTTCCCTGGCATTTTCCATATCTCATTCTTTTGCTTTGTAGCTCCTTTATTCATGCCATGTTCATCTTCAGACATGTCCACTCCTCTGCGATGGCAAGGAAGGTAGGTGCAGCCTGCATTAGTGCATGTATTGGCTTCATAATGTAAAGGATTTCTGATGCCAGGTAAGTTACCTCTTGATTTCATTTCTCCTTAATCTGTAAGTGGCATCAACAATATACCTACCTCATGTGACAGCAGTGAAAAATGAAGAGGTTAGTTCCCACAGAGGACAGAAAACTGCCTGTGTGGGTTTGAAAGAAAATGGCCCCCAAATGGAGTGGCATTATTAGGAGGTGTGGCCTTACTGGAGCTTGGAGTAGGTGTGGCTTTGTTGGAAGAAGTGTGTCATTGTGGGATTGGGCTTTGAGGTCTCCTTTGCTCAAGCTACATAAGTAAGGCAGACCACTTCCTGTTGCCTGTGGGTTAAAATGTAAGAACTCTTAGCTCCTTCTCCAGCACCATGTCTGTCTGCATGCTGCCTTGCTTTCCACCATGATGATAATAGACTAAACCTCTGTTCACGTCTGCTCACAGCAATAGAAACCCTAGCTAAGGCATGCCTGAACTCTGCAAAATACCTAGGGCATGTTGGTTGTTAGCACTCTCATCAAAGTATCTTGTATATGTTGGCGGTTAGTACTTTCCTTCATCTTTTTCATCTTTCTCTTTGTATCTAGATTAGATGCAGGAAGACTCCTGCAGCTCTTTCATCAATTAGTTCTTCGGTATTAAAGATTGAATTCAACATTGAATCTTTTCAAAGGATTGTCCTTAAAGATCTGTTACATTTTTGCTTTCTTATAATTGTTATCCTCTTTGTGCTAATAAACTGTCCATAATCAGAGGGAAAACATTTAGATGTCTTCTTTAGCACTTGGAATGATGATTAATATGAAACAATACTAAAGAGATTTTTAATAAAGGAATCCATGACTGGTTACATTTTTTTCTCTGAAACTGTAATGAACTGAAATTTGTGGTCAGCTGGAGACATTCAACCCAGATGCTCATGTGTAGTTGAGAGACTCCTGTAAGTACTTCAGACAAGGAGTAAGGAAATACTCTGATTCATCAGATGGGGACACCCAACATAGTGGCCCTGGCATAAGTATGCACTGACTCACTACTATCCAAGGCAATCTGTGATTGTAAGGATGTTTTAGGCTACCACTGGGGACTCTGGTACAGCTTTCTTAAGCAAACCAATCACTAAACATGGGATATATTATCCCAGATAAGAAGGTTGAAGATAAGAACCTTCCTAGTTAGTAACCTCAGGAATTCAGCTTCATAATGGAGGACTCAGACTCAAACTCCCTTTGTCTTCCCAGTTCTCTTTAAAGGATCTGACATTGTCTTTAGGTTTTCCTGCTCATAACAACCTCAGAACATTTCTTGAGACAGAGAAAGAGAGGATGTGGTTATCATATCAGAAAGAAAACCCTTCACCCAGAAGCCCCAGTAGATTTCATCTTGTATATTATGGCCGGAAACTGGATATAAGACTGTATATAGGAGTCACTAGCGAGGATAATGCAATCTTCATGTTGGGTTTAACTAATAAGGATTTGTTTGCATCTAGAGGGAGAAAATAAGCAGTAGCATAAAATCAAGGCTTTCCAAGCATGAAAGTAGAAGTTGGCCACTGGGTAGGTAATCAAAGATGTCTGCCTGAGCAGCTCCCATAAAAGGGAGAGAGATGGTTCTACATTATCTGTAAAGACATCATACCTATTCAAATTTTATGTTAAAAACAAATAAAAGACATTGTATTTACATGTAAATAGAACTGACTATGATCCAAGTGTGGGTTAGCCTTTGGGTGAAAAATCTCTGCATTTATCATAGAGGTTTTCCAGCTCAGCACTTCCCAACTCTTGAAAATTATTCAGTCATTTGAGCCTTCAGGGTAATTGCTTACGATTGGAGATAAACAAACACATTTGCTCAAATAAAGCCTACTTTTTTTGCCTATTGTAAAGGCATAGCACTAAAGCTCTCAGCCCTGGTGTATCTTTCTTCCTATTACACATGAGTCCGGCCCTCAGTGTTTTTTTTTTTTTTTTTTTTTTAATTGTCTTTTGGGAAACAAACAAAACCAACCTAAGAATATGAGCAGAAGATGGAAGCCCTTGGTGACTGGGCTTTTTCTGGCTCCCAAGCACAGTCCCTCCCTGCCCCCAGGAGTCCCTGGGGCCACATAGATACACTTTCAAGCTATTAGGCACCTTATGCTCCTTTTTCTTTATTTTGTTTTATGGCCTTTGGTCTCTGTCGGTCTACAACATTTGCTCATCACTCAAGGCCTGAGCCAATGTCTTATTTAGGACAAAGTGGGTGGATATGCTCCAAGGATGGGTTTTCAAAGAAGAAATTAAAAAAT
Source organism: Dicrostonyx torquatus (assembly GCA_028555095.1). Classification (NCBI taxonomy): domain Eukaryota; kingdom Metazoa; phylum Chordata; class Mammalia; order Rodentia; family Cricetidae; genus Dicrostonyx; species Dicrostonyx torquatus. The sequence continues at coordinate 2,515,187 of JAQHUG010000067.1, read as the reverse complement.
AAAAAAATGAAGTAATGTAATATTTTTTAGGCTTCCTCAGGCAGGTCACATGCTTATTACCTATATGTAGTCCTTGCATCAAAGTGCCCCTCTACTAGAGCCTCATTGTGTCTGGCTGTAATTACCCAGTACCCTAGAAAGTAGGGTCCCTAATGGCTCTGTGATTGTCTGTTGTGTGTTTCTTGCCTAAACCAGGAACATACTGGGGGTAGGGATGGCTAACAAATGGTTTTGCATATGGTCTTACGGTTTTCATAATAAACCAGAATTAACTTAGTGGATGCATTGCTTACTGCCCTCTTTTAGGGCACATTCCTATTTGAGTCCTAATCTGATCATTTATGAATAGATTAGCCACTAGCAAACGGGCGCATTTTTGCAAATTTACCTTGACATATATGTACTAATGGCAGCGAGAGCCATTAGTGAATTCATTATTTTTGAATTCAACTTGCACTTCTACGGCTAAGGTTAATTATTGATTTGTTTTATTCTGTGATTAAAGCCATTAGCTACTATTAGCAAATGATGATGTTGATGCATGTTTGAATATCAGTGGGCCTGCTTTTCCTAGCAGGGGCCCAGGCTAAATGATTGCTCTCTGGGACTGAAATCTACAATGGGGGCACGCACAGATTTTTCCACGTGATAGTCGAATAAACAATCTGATTGCCTCCCCTAATTATTCTTCCTGAGCAGATACTGATCAAAATTTACTTTTAATTAATTTGGCCTCTGCCTCCATCTGATTTTGGATGGCCAGACTTCTGAGTGGGAGATGGGGAGTCTGATAACTCTCCAGTCTTCAAGGACTGCAGAGCCTGATTTTAAATGGAAAGTGGGAAGGGCTTATTTGCTTTTGGAAATGTTTGGAAATGCAGCTTAAGGCTCAGAGATTGGCTTTATCCAGGCACAGTTCTGCCGATGAATGGAAGGTATTTGTGTGTTGACATCCTCTCTGCCCAGATTATACATTTTTTTTGGCTTCTCCCTCACTGGGGGAAAGGTTGACTTGAATCTCTCTGGTACCACTGCAATTGAGTTTCTGGATGCCAGTGTTCAGGGAGCAGCCCCTCCCTCTCACTCTGTTAAATGTCAAAGGACATTTGACATCCCACATCTAATATGGAGTCACCAGTTGCTTGGGGAGCCATAAGTGATTTCCTATGCCTCATCTAATATTGAGAGTCTTGGAGTAATTTTTAGTTTTGTCTGTGACTACCGTAGTACTGTAGGAAAGGAGACAGAAAACTTGTGTGGGAGGCTTTCTGGATTGGGTCCAGAGGAGAGTCTATTGTTTCCTGTGTATTCTCACTAGCCAGAACTTACATAGACACAACTGTATAGAAAGGTGGGGAACAGAGCCTGACAGCTCTGTCTGGTGAAGGGAAAATCAATTTGGAAAGTGATCTGGCTAGGGTGGGCTGTAGTTTCTTTTGCTCTTTAAAACCCGGGCAACTATCTCAACCTGTCATTCTATGATGCTAGAGGAACCGCCCATCCCAGGATAATCCCTCTTGAATGGTCCTTGGGATGAGGGCTTGAGAGCAGTGACAACAACACGTCTCACTTCCTGCAGACCTAGCACAGTGGGGGCTCACGGTAAACATTTGCTGAGTGAGTAACTGTCCAGTTGAATGATTTTTGGTGAACCTAAGGCTCCTGTCACCTGGCTTTGACATATATTCCTCTTAGAAGGCTCATCTCTCCACCCTTTTCACAGGCTTTCCCGACGGTTATCTACAGTTCATCTTTCCCTGGGAGACAACTCAAAATGAGTCCATGAGTTGAAGGAGCAGCCGACCGCGCTCTGATTAACTTCCTATTCATCAGTCACAGAGATATATGATGGGAATTACCAGGGCAGGCAGGAAGGAGGGCAGCCAGACTGGAAGGAGGGAGGTGACAGCTGGCACATCAGAATATGGGGATATAAAGAAGATGGGAAAAGTGATAGGAGGGGAGATCCAAGTTCCCAAGAGAAACTTCAGTACGTAACTTGAGATATGAGGTCTTCTTGGAAATGTATTCTTGATGCCTTTGTAATTAATTTTCTGATTCTAAGGTGATGTTGAACTTTCTAACAGTGTGAGAGGGAAGTATATATTAGATGGTGGAGAAAACTGATGACTTTCAGACTTTATTGAAGTTTTGGTAGTTTTGTAGTGGGGTTTCCTCAAGTTGTGCGACCCCAGCATTGGCTTAAAAGGACCAGCGATGGTCGTTTTCCTCTGGAGAGGCTGTAAATCTCTGGGATTCTCTGGGTGAGAGGCGGACATTCCTCTGAATGATGTCTAAATTTTTGGGAAGACCCTATGCCTACACTGTCTCCTTGGGGTGCTAATCTCTGGGGCTGTCCAGCATCTGATAGTTTGCTGGCAGCCTAGCATTTCTTGACTTGTGGCTGTGCCACCCCATTTTCCTCCTTCCTCTTCACATATTTCTACTCTTGTGCAGTCTGCCTGAGTCTTCTGGTTTTACTAGGCTATGTTTCCATGGATTTGGGGCTACACTAATGACCTCGCCTTAATTGTCTATCTGCAAAGACTCTATTTCCAGAGAAAGTCACATTCATAGGTCCTGAGGAATTGGATGTCAGTGTCTTTTGGAAGAGAGATACAATCTCACTCATAGCCGTTACCGAAGGTATTCTGGAAATCCTGAGTCCCATGAGCCTGAAACCTTCCCCTTCCTCTATGCCCAGTGCCCTTCTTCCTGATGCTTTCTAGATATCCCCCCACTGGATGCCTTTTGAGCAATCACCCCAAACATGAAAATTTACTTCTTGCCAGTCCACACCTCGCTGTGGCCCCTGGCCCAGGAAACACTACCATCAGCTCCATAGTCTGGCATTCCTCCTCTCTCCTACTTGTTGCTTACAATGGTCTAGGAGGTCCTGTAACCTTGCCTTCATATTATGTTTCCAACTCCACTGATAGTTTCCTTCCTCCAGAACATTTGCTGGAGTTTTAGATCAGTTTCCTTGATGTCCATCCACCCTGCTTAGCTATGATACACTGATCTTTCCACAGTGGAATTTGCTTATACTCTTCATCTCAGAGCATCATAGTGTTTCCCTCCCTTGCTTTAGGAATATATTTAAACAATCCAGAGCATGTTTCTTCATTGGCCTTTCTGGTCTATCTCATTTGCAGCTGCTCCTTTTGTACTAAGAGTGCTATGAGTGACAGCCATTGAAAGTCCCCCAGATGTACTCCATTTTCCCGTGAGAGACCTTCCCCCAAGCGATTCCTCCTGTTGAAAGATTTCCTCTTCTCCATTTTCTCTTTCCTTCAACAGCTAATAAAAGTTTATATGATCAGATCTATGTCTTCTGTCCAACCTCTCTTTAAGTCTTTAGAACAGTCTACTCTTTCATTGCCTGTCACAGGGTCCAGTGGGAACTGAACTTCCCTCATTCTCTCCTCACCAAGTCCAACCCAGTGACCAGAATTAGAGCCAACTGGATGGTTATGGGAGCAGTGGCCTTACACTTGGGATTTGATGCTCTGTAGTTGTTGACTTGTCTAGTAGTAATAATTCTACCTTTGCATGTGCTTTTGCCATGAAGTCATGTATATGATGATGGTGCGTGCAGTGGAGATTTGCATCTGCTTTTTCCATGAAGTCATGTAGATGACGATGGTGCATGCAGTGGGGATTTGCCCTCTTGCCAAACCACTAGGAATGGATTCTTGAACGTTTACTCTTCTTCTTTGATCCAGAAACTTCTGCCATTCTCTTTTGCCCAGCAAGAATCTCAGCCATGGGATGGCACAGAGCCTCATGGTGGGGAATCAAAAGATCAGAAGAGTTCATTCTCAACTCTTGAGCACGCCTAAGGCAGTTCTACTCTAGGAAGATGCAGGTATCCTCTGGGGTACCTGACTTTGGCTTTGGTTGGCCTCAGTTGACTCACTGAAGCTAAAAAAGATGAGAAAAACAGAATAGGGAAAAGAGCTGTTTCTGCTTCTGGAGGAGGGACCCCACATTCTTATGTGGCAAGAGACCCCAACAGTTATACAGTTATGTAGGTGACCCTGCCTGACACATAATGGTCAAAGATGGTTGAGTTTCAACACTCTTACTTATCTCTGTAGCCCACCCAGACCCATAAAGCTTCCCCCCCCTTTTTTTCCATTTCTATGGCTCCCATCCAGAATCCAGCTCCAAGACTATTTAACAATGCTTTATTTGTCTCTATTCTTGTAATCTAGGTACCCAGTGGAGGGTTTGGCACTGAGCAGGAGGACTTCCAGCAGATATATGATAATACATCAACCAATTCAATAAGGAGGAAAGCTAGTCTTGAAAACATTCCATTGTTACTTCTGCAGGTTGTTAAAATGCCTATGAGGTATACCACTGAGAAGTATCCTTGGGGATTATTTAATCAATTCTGCCCTGTGGCCTTTGCTAGGAGTTGGTCAGAGCCCAGGGCTAATCTGTATGGGCAGGTATGTTCCTCCTGTTTCTACCTTCACCTTAGGAGGCCCTGTTGCAGGCTGAGTATGCCCAGCTGGAGAACCAAAGAGACTTGAAAGGCAAAAAGCCATTGCTAAAGCATTTGAATGGCCAGGAGGCAGAGCTCAGCACTGGGAGGGGAGATGAGTTAGTTCTTAAGTGATGTTTGTTGCATGGCTGGTAAGTGACAACATGGCTGAAAGAGCCAGTGGTGTGGTCCAGTACTCCAGGAGGGCAGGATGTGCAGAAAGAGTGCTGTTTGCTTTCAGCTTCACTCCCCTGCCTCAGTTTACCTAATGAGCTACAGCCTCTAGGAGGTTTTCTGAACTATATGAGAAATCCTTCTTAAGAAATGTAAGGATGGATGCCCATGCTCTGCCACTTTGGCTTCCCTAATTCTTGGTACAGACAGGAAAGTCCACTGGTGTTGCAAGGAAGCCACTTGTTGGTTCCCAGCTGCTCGCCCCAAAATAATCACACAGAAACTATATTATTTAAATCACTGCTTGGCCCATTAGCTCTAGCTTCTTGTTGGCTAACTCATATCTTAATCTAACCCATCCCTAGTAATCCGTGTATTGCTACAAGGTAGTGGCCTTACCAGATAAAGTCCTGGCGTCCTTCTCCTGTAGGGTTACATGGCTTCTTCTTAACTACTCCTTCTTTCTCCCAGCATTCAATTCAGTTTTCCCTGCCTACTTCTATTCCCGGTGCAGGCCCAAGACATTTTATTTTATTGACCAATTGTATTCACAGATTACAGAGGGGAATCCTACATCACACTGGATTAAATCAGCTGTACCTGTTATTTCAGTCTATTTGAGCTGCTGTAGCAAAAAAAAAAAAAAAAAAAAAAAGCAGAAATTGAGCAGTTTGTAAACAGCATTATTTATTCTTTAAAGCTGGAAAATCCAAGCTCAGGTCACTAGTAGAGTTAGTTTCTAGTGAGGGCTCCCTCTTTGCTTCCTAGATGGTGCTTTCCTTGTGATCTGATGTGGTTAACTCTCTGGGTATCTTTATGAGGGTACTAATCTGGTAGATTCTGCTCTCACCTCCTAGACTCTACACCTCTTATTTTCATCATTTTGGGGAAGATTCAAAACACGAATGTGGGTGGGACACAAATGTTCAGGTGATATAGCACCTTCAAAGACCTGCATGACTCAACCTAGGTTTCTCCCCGAGCAGACACAGAACTCATGCTTTCCCATCACTACAAGGTTACTTTCTTTAATGTTCCAGTGCGTCTCATTACGGAGCAACATAGAAATTCATAGTTAGCGTGCATATGAGAGTAGATACCACTCCATTCTAATAAGAATGTGCCTGGAAGCACATTTAGGAGCCTTCATTAAAATGTTGGGAAGGTGAAATTTTCTGAAGTTTGTTTCAGCACAAAGAGGTTTATATGGCAAGTTATTGTTTGTCAGGTGTCATAGACATGCAGGGCAGGCTTAGCCAAGTAGGGGAGGTCTTTGTAATGGCATCGTTGGCATTTCTGGCTTATAGGAGTAGTGAGGTTGCATTTTGGTTACCATAGCAGCAATAAATGAACAGGAGGTTACAGTGCCAATGTTTCCCCCATCAATTTTCTTGAGTAATATGAGGTAGAATTCAGAGACTTCAGTGGGCAATTTGGAGGTTCCTTCTGAGGACTTTCTGAGGTTCTACATTGTACTGACACTAAGGTAGGCCTCCTGAAGGCTCTCCCATATGAGGACAAAAGTGGGTCTAACGTGGCCTCGATCATTTCATTAAACACAGTAAGACAGAAAGCCATAGATGTGGTCATGATTGAGAATGATAGGGATGAAAATTATAGATGATAAACAGACACTCAACATTTTCCAACTCCCTTCCCCACCCCCAGAGTTCCAAGTCTTTAAATACAACCTTAATGAGGTCATAGATACCCCATAAAAATTATCTAGAAAAGTAAGATAATGTACATTTCTTAGATCTCAGTGTTCTGAAAGATCCAGTAGACATGAACATGCATATAAGAGTGGAGGCTCTCCCAGCTTGGCTGGGCAGATCACAGGGCCATCACACTTGCTTTCTAGAACAAGGGCTGTTAGGAGTTGGCAGTCAAATGCAGAGTTCGACAACAGGTCTCTGTTTATTTACAGAAAAGTCAAACCTTAGTAAGACAAAGCTCTTTGAGGCTAAGAGTATTACTCAAGTTCCCAAACACAACAGAACTCACTCTGTCCATGTTAGATCCTGGAATCAGTGACTGTGTGTGCAAAGGAGGTTCAAAAGGACTAGGGTGGGTCTCATTAGTGATGCCGTGGCAATTATAAAAAGTGTAAACATGGCTAGGTGTATTTTCTGGTGAGCTGTGGAAGGACATGGGACTTTTCTTCTCAGGCTTCCCAGTTATCCTCTAATGACCATAGACAGGGAGTGTCTTCGAGCAGGTCTAAGGCTAGAGCAGGAAGCAGCCTGCACTGGTGCACATACTGTGACTTTATAGATTCCACAGTCTTTCCTTGCATTTTATTCATTTGTTGAATGATAAAATATTTGTGAATAATATCATAGAACTATCTATAAGAGAGGTCATATTTCAGTCTGTAAAATGGTATTGCTCATTCAACATCTAAAGAGCTGGAGTGATTACCCATAGTATAAACAGCCAGGTAATCTTTTCTAAATTTTTAAAGAGAAAAGTCAAAGCAATGAATGAATAAAACATAGCTGGGAACTATGAAGCTGTGTGCATTGGTGCTGGCTGTTTCCATCTCTACCTCAGAAGACATGAAGCAGGACTTTGCCACTGACCAGGATGGAGTAAAATAGAAATGGGAGAAGTACACAATAGTTGTTTTTAGATGGTGGACAACAGGTAGTGCCAGATATTGACCTCAAGTGAGGAGAAGTGTTGAAGGACAGTGTTAGGACCACCCTGCTCCTGCCACAGGGGCATTTCTAGTTGTAGGGAGAGGAGGTTCACATAGATGGCAGATGTTTTCTGGAGTCGAGGAGGTAGAATTCAGATTTTGGAGGCAATGAGACAGATATACTCAGAAGGATCCTAGGGAGATCGGAATAGCGAAAAAATGAGAACGCTGCATGGAAGGAGAGTTTGAGAGCATTCTAGGGAGTTCGCTTCAGGAACCTAGCGTGGTAATGCCTCCAAAAGAGAGTGCTGAAAGAGTGGAAAGGATGAGTCTTTATCCCAAGGAGTCAACATAAGTAGATACTTACCAGACAGAACATGAAAGCATTACAACACACAGACATCAGATCAAACAGTCAGCTTGTGAAATGTCTAGTTATTCCCTCCTTGGTCCACCCAAACTGCCTCTTGCTTAAGCTACCTGATTCAGCCTGAAACAGAGAAAGCCTCCAAAGGAACACCCTTTTCCCAAATAATTTAGCTGGATCTCTTGAAAATGCTCAAGAATATTGAAGAAATATCAAGAATAAAACAAGCTAAAATTCACATTTTCAGTGACTCAACCCCCAAATTATCTTGCATACAAGCAATAAGGAAAACAGGACCACAATTAAGAAATCAGTGGATCAATCAATCAATCAATCAGATCATAATAAGGAAATCAATGAATTAGTCATTACATATATACAGACCCAGAAACAGGAGATGACAGAATGAGCCAACAAGGGTAGTTATTAGAAATCTGTTTAATGCTGGATGTAGTTAGCTTATCTAGTATTCAAGAAAAGCTTTGGATTTGAGCCTCAGCCCAACTACGTAAAAAAATACACACACAGACACACACCACACACATATATACATACACACACAAACATATATATGTACATAAATAAATCATGTCATGTGTTTAAGGAGTAAAGATTTAAAAAAAAGACCTATGTGTCAAATCCATTCTGGAGCTTGCTTTTTAATATTTTTACTTGTCTTTATTTTATCCCTGTCTTCTCATTTTCCTTTTATTTTTGAGATTATAATGTAATTAAATAATTTCTTCCCTCACTTTGCTCCTTCCAAACAGTCTCATATTCCCCTCCTTGCTCTCTTTCAAATTCATGGCCTCTCTTTAATTTTGGCTACATACCTATATGATATATATATACACACATACATTCCCAAACATAATCTTCTCAGTCTAAATAATGCCACTCAAATGTATATGTTTGGGCTGATCACTTGGTATTGGATAACCAGCTTGAGCCTGCGTTTGTATGATATGAGTACCAAAAATAATTATTTTCTCTTCTTTCTCCTCCTCTTCTTTCTTCTTTTCCTTTTATTCCTCCCCCCCTACTCCACTTTCAATGTAACAAGAGAAAATGTGATAGAAAATATTTATAAGTTGAGTATGGAGAGGTGGAATGAGCAGTAGATACAGAGAAGAAGAGAAGAGAACGGATTTGAAGACATAACCACACCTACTGTTTACAGTGTAGTATAGCAACACAGTGGCTGAGAAAAGATTCTGAGCACCATCAAAAAGTGGGATGACATGAAGGGGCCTGTCACACATGACTGGAGCCTCTGAAAGAAGGGGAGCCCAGAAAAATACTTCAAAAAATAATAGAAAAAGCTCATTAATTTTTATTAAGAAAAATAGTAAGGACACTGTTTTCAGACCTTTAATGAGCCACTAATTCAGAGAACATGAAGAAAATAATACCACAGTGCATAAACTCAAGTATTCAGAACCAGTGACAAAGAATGTCCTTTTGTGTGGTACTGGAATGAATGCAGAAGAACATCTTTAAAATAGAGGAGACAAAAGGCTGATTATCCACAAGGAACTCTAATTAAACTGCAACAGCTTCCTTAGTAAAAACAATTCAATTTAAAATGCAGTAACTTGATATTTTTCATGTATTGAAATGAAAGCAAAAGTCAACTTAGAATTATATACCCTACAATAATTTATGTCCAAAATGAAGCCAAATACTTGTGTAGGCACACAAAAACAGAAAGACGTCACCATCTGTAATAAAAGTGGAATGACGTCATCATCCCTAAGGAAGCGGAACGGTGTCATCATCTTTAAGGAAAGTGGAATGATGTCATCATCCCTAAGGAAGCAGAACAACATCATCATCCCAAGGAAAGCAGAAAGATGGCATCATCACTAGTGGAATTGCTACTGTAAAAGCGTCCCCCAGGCAATCTACAAAATCTGAATCTAAAAAGAGCAATGAAGAGTGTAGGAAATAAAAAGTGCGTGGGCAAAACTGAAAAGACCTTTTTTTTAAAATTTAAAGCATATCGTTAAAGGGTAATTGATTGTTCAAAGAAAAACATAAGGAAATGATATTCGGGGTGGGTTAAAACTTACAGTGGTAAAATAGTCAGAGGCCCAGGAGGGTTAGGAAAATGTTCTTTCGTTATCTGTGAAGTAAATGTTACTGGAAGTGATAATGTTATTTGAGGACCATAACAAATTAAAGACAGACTGCGAAATAAGAAGAAATCACTTATAAAAGAGAGGGTCACAGCTAACTAAGAGAACCAGAGGTAAAACTGTGACTGTGAGAATGTAAAATCATATAAGGTCATTTAAAGCAAAGTCTAGAAAAATATATGCCATGCTAACTAACAATATTCAAAAGGAAGAGAGAATGGCTATTTTATAGGATTCCAAGTGGAAGAAGCGAACAATAGTATCAGGGATAAGTGGGATCATTTTTGATGAAAAGAGAGAATTGAGGTAGTAGGAAATAACAGCAATGACATCCATGCAGTTAGAAGAAAATCTTTTAATGTAGGTGAATCAAATATTCCTAGAATCAGAAAAAAAACCTGAATAGATCAACTATTATAGTTTGGTATTTTATAACCCTTTTAGTAATTGATAGGAAACATGGACATAAAATCAAGAATGACATAGAGGAATTGAATGACACCATCAATCAACTTTCTAATTGACATTTATAGAGCACACCGTGCAATGAGAGCAGAGTAAAGATTCATTCAGGTGCCCTTGGCACTTTTACCAAGGTAAACTAGAATATGGGTCATAAAACCAATTCTAACAAATTGAAATTCTTGGCTATAAAGCAAATCCCAATGCATTTAAGAGAATTCAAACTATGCCGGATTTATTCTGTAAACAGAATGGACTTAAATTAGAACACAATCGCAGTGAGATAGCTTAAAAACTCCCCAGATATTTAGAAGCAAAAGGGTAGATTTAAAACTATTCCTTCAGTCAATGAAGAAACAAGGTTAGCTAGAAAATATTTTGAGCGAGATTACAAATAAAATTGACATATTGAAAATTTTGGGATGCATCTAAAACAAAATTTAGAGGGAAATTTATAGTCCTAAGTGTCTGTGCTAGAAAAGAAGGAAGCCTTAATGCGGTGCCCTAGACTGGGGCTTCAAACTGTATTAGGTAATCCAAGTCCAATGTCTACTTTTTTTTTTTTGCAATTAAAGTTCATTTTCATCCAATTATGTATTAGCTGTGTTTTGCCTTTATGGAATTATAGTAATGTTGATTATAGGTATGGGTACCAAAACCTGAAATAATTATTATTTAACCTTTCATGAAAACATTTGCTGACCCCTTATTTGACAGTCTAGGAAAAATAAAAGCAAATGAAATCTGAATTAAGTAGGCAGAAGGAAATATAAACACAGGAACAAACCCGAATGGAATTGAAAAATAAAACTAATGAAGATGAAAATAAATCATAATTATTTATTAGAATTAACAATCTTCAAGCCATATAGAGCAGAAAAGAGTGAAAAATCACCTAGGGGAAACACCAAACTACAGTACAGAGCTGTGCATTAGGAGTACACCCTTATTTGGAACTTGTGAGACAGAGGCAGGATTGCTCCCAGATTAAGGCCAGTGTGGTCTACACAGTAAATCTTTGTCTCATACCTTCTGTCAGATAGATATTGCATGGATATATTAATAGCATTTTGTACATAAATTGGCAGTTAATTAACTCTTCTTTAATTATATTTTCATTTTATGTGTATGAGTGTTTTGACTGCATGTACGGCTGTGTACCACTTTGTAGTTGTTGCGGGCTTGTGACTGCTGCCTGTTGTGTAATCCCCATTTCCTGGGGGACAGGGGGTAAGAAGATGCGAAGGCAACAACACAAACACTGAAAGATTCCAATACAGAAAGAAGCTCTTTATTGAAAAAAGTTCAGGGGGGGGGGCGCTATGGGACTAGGGAAATTAAGCTGCCACAGCAATGTTTTGGTTGGTCCTTTTGAAACTGGCAGTCACTTGCTGTTATGTTGTGATTGGCTAGGAGTGCGTGTCATCAGTTGCCATGCTTTTGGCTCGCTGACAGGTTGTTTTGGCTAATTATTCATTGTGGGTTTGCATGTGCTTGCTTGTGCTTGCTCTATTGCCCTGCCTCACCACTTGAGTGCAGTGCCTGCAGAAGCCAGAAGAGATTTCCTGCAATGGGAAACCTCCATGAGCTGCTGTGTGGCCTCTGGGAACTGAACCCAACTCCTCAGGCAGAGAAGCCAGTGCTTAGCCACGGAGCCATCTCTCCAGAACAATTGCAATATGCAGAGAAATTAATGTTGAGCCTTTCTTCATATCACAAAAATAAACTTGAAGTACTAAATTACAAACTTTGGGAGAAAATATGATAAAAAGAACCCACTACCTTTGGATTTGACAAAGATTTCTTAAATGTATCCCAAAGAGAACAAACTATAAATATTAAATCATCAATGACAAATTATCAAAATTAAAACCTTTTATTTTCCAAAAGGAAAGCAAGCCATAAAAAGCATTATACTCTTAGAAATATTTCTAAGTATATATTTCACAAAAGATTTTATGATGGGTGTCTGAAAACTCCCCACCCTCAATAATAAATTGCTGTAGAATAATCTTTGTACCCTGTAAATACATATTGCTCTCATTGTTAATAAAAAGGTGATTGGCCAATAGCTGGGTAGGAAGAGATTGGGTGAGACAGCCTGACACAGAGAGAATGCTGGAAGGAAGAAGGGCAGAGACTGGAGTTACAATCAGATGCAGAGGGAGCATGAGGTAACTATGCCAAGCTAATAAAGGTACCACCATGTGGCAGAGTGTAAATAAGGAATATTGGTAAATTTAAAATGTAAGAGTTAGTTGGTAGTAAGCCTGAGCTAATTGGCTGAGCATTTATAGTTAATATAAGCTTAAGTGTGCTTATTTGAGAGTGGCTGAAGGACAGGAAAATTCTGCCTACAATAAAAGGTTTGTGTCTCAATTAAAGAGCAGACAAAAAGTTTATCTTTACCAAAGAATATAGATAGGTATTAGATAAATCCTTAAAAAAAATGCTTGGCAACATCAGTTATTAGGAAAATGCAGCTAGAACTGCAATGGCATTTTATAACGCACCCACTGTTAAAACTAGAAATAAAGACAATTACTAATTGTTAGGGAGGAAATGAAACAACTGGAATTCTGATAACTTGAAAAATGTGATATTATATAAAAATTTTGGAAAAAAATGACAATTTAAACCTCAGGCCTCATGAATTTAGAGGTCTTGTAATAAGTTAAATGGCCATTCAAGTTTCTTTTTGTGTACCCTGAAGCGGCAGAAAGATTCTTTTTCAAGACTGTATAGTCATTTTACTTGCTATAGTTCAAATTTACAAACAGCCTGAATGTCTGTTGGCAGGTGGATAGTTAAGTAGATGCAAATAAGCAAATCGCTAGTAGTACAACACCATGAATAAATCTCAAAAGACTTTTCCAGAGTACAATATTCCAGAAATTAGAAAGATCAATGCATATCTGGAGATGGGTAAATGTGAGCTCTGATATCCGCCAGCCTGAGGATGCCATGCAACTCGGTAGCTGAAAGCTAACAATTTAGAAAGACAATAGATAAGAATTTGGCTCCAGCCTTCCTTTTCACTTGTAGATTGCTCAATGAGAGGTGGCTGACTCCAAAGCTGGTAAAGGAATGCAGGTGTGTGTGTGCTGTGGGGAGGTGCCCCGGAAAAGGAATATGAATAGAAAATTCCTCAAGAGTTGGGGGAGGATTCAGAGCATGAATTAGCTTGGGAGAGACACAATAAAGACAGGGTCACGCTGTAAAGGACAGAGAAGTCCAAAGCGGCCTTTGAACGGTGATGGTGTGAAAGCCTGTTTTTTCCTCGTGCCTCTGGGAACACATTTGGTGAAAAACACCAGTTTCTATGTTGGGGCGACGGTCCCCGACAGGTAAAGAGTGCGTGAACTCAGGCACAACGGAATCTGAGAAACCTTTGTTTGGTGACAATACACACACTAATTACCCTGATTTTTGACAAAAAGTTCCCACACAGAGATATCTTAACAGTGATCAAGTTTTATATATTAAATATATCCTTCTTGGGCTCTATAAGTTATACCACAACAAAACTTCAAAGGAAACAAGTTACTACTGGTTAATATGAAAATGAAAGACCTGAACCAAAGTTGAGAAAACAGAAAGAGAAATAGACAAATCAATAGCTACAAATTGAAGCTTCTAACACTTATAGTTTATTTATTGATATAAAAACAAAAGTCATAGTTAGTTTATAGAATGCTTAAATCAACAATGTTATCCAAATTTACCTTGTTTCACAATCAGAGAAAAACTTCACATTCTCAAATGTATATGGATTTTCATTAGGTCACACAAGACAGCAGACATACAACCATACAACATACATACAACTATACAATAAGACTAATTCCAAAGGTTTGAAATTAAATATGTAGAAGTTCTAATAACTTAAAACTAAGACTATATTTTAAAACCACAGGAAGAAAAAGCAGGAGAAATTACAAAGCGCTTCAACTAAAATGAGCATGAAAACAGAAGCTCACGGTATAAGGGACGTCGCTGAAGTAGTTCCAGGGAAGGAGTTTGTACCTCTAAATGCTTGTGTTGGAAAGAAAAGTGTTTAAAATCAATGATTTCAGCTTTGGCCTGGTAAAGTTAGAAACTAAACAAATTTACATCAAACTAAGACGAAAAGGATAGAAAAGAGATAGAGCAGGAGTCAACACAACAGAAAACAAGCAGTAACAATGAGCAGAGATCCAAACCTAATACGGACAAAATAAGAAAATTATAGATCAGTATCCTTATGTCTAAAGAGATAAAAGGCATCAGCTAGTTACTCAAGAATCAAATACAGGAATGTATAAAAGCACCACCTGTGACTTATCCCAAGAATTCAAGGCTTGTTTAGCGGCAGCAAACCAATCGATGCCACTGGCTAGGTCGTCTGAGTAGAAAAGAATCTCACATGATCCTCTCCAGAGATGAAGAAAATGAGAAGCTCTTCGTGAGAAGAACTACTGACAAACTAGAAACGGAAGGGAACTTTGTATTGTGATGATAAGAATCTGCTAGAAATCAACAACTAGCACCATACATTAAACATCGAATGTCATAGACTAAACCATAAACAGTTAGTTGCTCTGCCTCAAGAACAGCAGCAAGCTATCCACCCTCATCTCCTTGCTTCCTTACTGAACTGAGCCTAGACAATCACTTATAAAAGTAGAAAGCCTGGGAAGGAAGAAATAAAGCTTAGGATTGGATGGATGTGATAACATATATAGGAAATTTTATAAATTTTATAAAGCCCATAGGGCAATAAGTGAAATTAGTAGTTCCACAGGGTGAAAGTTCAAAATACAAAACTTAGTTATACTTCTATGGTGTAGCAATAAATAATGAAATGAAGTGGAATAAAATACCACTTTATGCAAAAATTAAAGGCAAGATACACCAATATAGCCTTTCTACTGTAAATGAAGATTGTTTGTTTCATGTCCACCCAGACTCAAATAATCACACAGAAACTATATTAATTATAATGTTGTTTGGTCTATTGGCTCAGACTTCTTATTAACTAACTCTCACATCTTAAATTAACCTATTTCTATTAATTTATATTTTACCACAAGGCATGGTTTGTTACCTTTTGCTTCTTGGGCAGCTATATGGCATCTCGTTGACTCTGCCTACTCATCTTTATCTCTCTTCAGATTTCCCACCTGGCTTTACTCTGCTAAGCCATTGGCCAAAACATTTTTATTCATTAACCAACAAAAGGAACAT
>JAQHUG010000067.1:2423520-2498597 GCA_028555095.1 Dicrostonyx torquatus | reverse complement strand
AAAAAACTCAATTATATATGAACATATCCATTTGATGTCAGACAATGATGATGTGACTTAATAGAGGGGGAAATTTCTTTTTAATAAACAGTGTCATGACGACTGACTAGTCATATATACTTTCTATCCTAAGTCATTCCACCCATAGCAAACTATTATTGGTGCCCATTGTATCTAAAATGTTCAAGGTAAAGTCATCATGTTCTACCTCTTTGTTATCATAATGAGGACAATTTCTCCAGGAACAGAAAAAAAACAACCCTCTGTATCAGAGAGAAAAATGATATGTAGGAGTTTATTAAAATTAAAAACATCCAGTCTTCCAAAAATATTCTTCAGAAAGTTCAACAGTATGGCCAAAGCTTGGTGAAAGATTTGCTAATCAGAATCACATGATTTCTTTTCTCCAAGGAAGCCATATGGATAGTCAATAAAGACAGTGGGACTAGGAAATTAGGCACTATGAGTTAGAACAAGACACCATAAAACTGCAGTTGGTAGAATGGTTGAAGTTAAGGGATCTAACAATGAGATGAGTGTTGAGCCTGTAAAATTCTAGCACAACCATTTGGCCACTATTAAATCTTTTATGTGGCTTCATATAAGATTATAAATAAAAGGACCAACTGAGACATGTCTTAAAGATGCAAAGTTTCTTTAGTATTATAAAAATCAATCAATCAATCAGTCAGTCAATTAATCAATCAATTCTCTCTCTCTGCAGACAAGCCAAGACAGGAGAGTGTACAACCACACCATACATCTACGGAGTGTTACTCAACAGTAAAATCAAGCTGATGATGTATAATGATGCAAATGAATCTTTCACATTTATGTAAATTTCTGGAGAATGTGGTGAAATCGGAACAGTGTTTGCCTCTGAGATCTGCCCAAATTGACCAGAAGAAGAATGAAGACATTTCCTGGGTAGAGAGAAAATGTCTGTCTTTTCTTTGGGGTTGTACATATATTAGACTTGAGAGCAACAAGTTAAACTGTAAGCTTAAAATCTATGTGTTTATCACATCCCAATTAAAAGTAGTATGGGAGATGAACCTATGCAAATTTGCCTCTTCCATTGTGTTTGCCTCTGCCTTTAAAGACAATTACTATTAGCATATGGCTCATCTTGATTCCCTTTAAGCACTTCTCCAAATCTGTGTATATGCTTATTATTATTATTTTTAAATACATCTTCTTTGGGGTTCTTCATAGAAAAAGGGGTAATTAGATATTTAAATGGCAATGATTATATACACGATACTCGTATGCATAGAGCACACACACACTGAACAGGGTGAGAGGGGAGCGAGACTAGAAATTAGCACATGTGGTTATGGATGCTGGGAAGTGTCACGATTTGCTTTCTGCAAGCTGGAGGCCCAAGAGAAGAGCTGGGGCTGTAAATCCACTCTGAATCTGAAGGCCTGAAAACCAAGGGAACTGCTGGTGTTAATCCCAGTCTCAGGGCAGGAGAGGATGAGAGAAGATGTCCTAGCTCAGGAGACAGGCAGGAAGCCAAAGCAGCAAATTGCTCCTGTTTCTGTTTTTTCATCTGCTTCAGGTCTTCTGAGGATTGAAGATCCTTATCCACAGTGGGGAGGGCTCTCTGCTTTGTAGAGCCCACAACTCAAATGCTGACCACATCCTGAAACACCTTCACAGACACACCCAGAGCAGTGTTTAATCTGGGTACCCCAAGGCCGAATTGACTTTCAGCTTCACTGCAACACCCAAGTTCAGTGTCACTAGAGGGTTCTTTCATCCAATCTCTATTCACTTTGGAATGGCTAGATTTTGCCATCAGTTCTTTTTTTTTCTTTCATAAGGGACTAAAAGGTGTTGTGTTTTCTGAGTTCTCACAGGTCTGTGAATACATGTCTGACACCTTTATACTTGAATAACCCCTTGTTGGGCCTATGATTTTTGTTTCACACCTTTATTTTCTCCCCAGAAACTCACAGATACCATCCCTTTCCAGTTCTAGTTTTTAATGTTGCTATAAAGAAACATGAGGCTAGTCTTATTTTCTGCTTTTAAGATACTTTTGTTGTTGCTGTTGTTTCCTCTTTTCAAATGCCCAAGGGATCCCCTCCTTTCTCTCCTCCCTCTTCTGCTCAATAATTTTTCTAGGACCTGTCTTGATAATATTTATTCTGCATTGAATTTCTGATAACATTGTCTATTTAGAAAGTTCTTCCGATGTGAAAATTTAACTTTTCCTTCATTTAAGGAAGCATTTCCCATAACGTAGTGTATGTATTCTGGGATGCTGGATATTAAGCCAAAACCCAGGGCCTATCTTGTTAGGCAAATTCTTTGGCATTGAGCAATAAGCTTAGCCTATATTTCAGCTTTAATTTTTTTGTGTATGTGTGTTACTCATATCTCTATATGAATGATGCAATTTATCTGTTGGCCTATTAGTATTATTTTGACAATATGTATTTTAATATATTTCTTCTAGATACTGCTACTCAACTTTCTTGCCTATTTTGGTAAGCTCCATGGCCACTGAAGAAGACCTGGTAAATAGTGCAGAATAATATCAGTCCAGGGCATCAGCATCTTGTCTTCAGAAGGACCAGCCCTCCTGCAGGGAGCCAACTGGAATTCTCAGACCAGGTTTTCAGCATCATCACGAGGTGCTTGGACAGATCTTGCTATAGCCCTTAGTTCTTCTTTTCAATTCCTTCTGCTGATACATTCTGTCTGCCTTCATCCAAACTTGGGTCTCAAGAAATGTTATCAAGCTTCCAATCCCGAGCCTCTAATTCCTTCATCCCAAATCATTTCTCGGGTTCAGACCTCAAGTCTATGACTTCATTCTTGATTGCACCCACAAACACGTGCTAATATCTCAGTCCAGCTCTTAGCCTCCACTCCCATGGCTTAGTTTCTTACAGAGCATCTGTCTTAGATACCAAAGAGGGGCCTCTGGAGTGTGGCTTTTCTTCCCATCCATCCACATTACTGAACATTGGATCGGAATGGCCTCCTGTTCTTGTGCTTCTGGGTTTTTCTCACAGGCAGGTCAGGCTGCACAGAGGACTCCTCTCACTCCTAAATGAGTTGTACGTTTCTAATGCATTGGGAACCTCTAAAATTGGTATGGTGCTTGATAAAGTGTTAAATCGGGGAAGGAAACACCCATAGACAAACTGAGAGCTTTCTCACAGAGGTGTAAGCACTTTCTTTTTTTATCACCTTTATGAAAAAGGGGATTATCAGAAAAGCACTCAACACCCTTTGATTTATTTTAGGTACCATCAGCATATGAAAACACCTCTTATCACGGTCATTGCTGGCACTGGTGTTATGCACAGGGAAGTAGAGTGCTGTATAGACTTGAGTAGTCATGCTTCCCCTGCTCCCGGACTGAAAGGCACAGAGTCCTGCCATCTCCTGTCAGTTGGGCACTGCATCACTGTGCTTACAGTGAACTTTCTCTTCTTTCATTACACCCAACTCCTATCAACTTGAGTAAAGCGTGAGCTGTCCCCGTGTCCACCTCTGCCTCCGCTCTGTGGATGATGCACAAACACATGTGTCTAAGTTCACGTTCTTAAGATTGTGTGGAACCCAGAGGAGCCCCCGATGTTTGCTGAATCCTCAGTGGTTTTCTGATTGTGTGTGTGTGTGTGTGTGTGTGTGTGTGTGTGTGTGCAGGGCAGATAAAGGCAACAAAGGTGAATGGGCTGTGGGAATGCTTAGGCTGCCATGAACTGGTTGTTTCAACCTGATTCATGATTCCCCCTACCCCCCTTCAAAAACAAAGCTTTGTTTCTGAACAGTGGTTTCAAAACATAAAAATCTCAGCCCGTGTGATCAGGTAGACAGTCTGACCTTCAGACTGAATATTTCCTCTTTTGTACGGTTGGCTTGTTTGAAGCACAATCCAGAAGGGAGCAGACTGATGAATTTACGCAGTTTCTACTGAACCCAATTGGAGGGGGCCTTTCAGACCAATGGCTGACAGAGCCTGGATATTAAGTGTCACTCAAAGGTAACTTGCAAAGAAGATAGATGACCATTGCTAGGTAAACCGTAACTTTCCATTCCAAAGCTGTGCACTTTGGAATTCACAGTCCTCATGCCACCTCAATGCATTGCATTAAGTGAGTAATAATTTTATTTCTCACAGGACGTTTGTCAGATTTTTTTTTTTTGGTTTAACCTTTGAGAGGAGTAGCTTTTAATTCCAACCAAAGTTTCTTTTGAACCTTAAGGAAAATGTAGTGATTTACTCCTCGGGAGATCTTGATGAAGAGACATTTCTAGCAGAGCCAAATGCTGTTCACTATTTACGAGGGTGGGTCTCATTCCGGATCATAATGAGGAGGAGACTAATGGGAAAAAATTGATCCTTTCAGAATTTTTCAAGGGAAGTGTGGCTGGCTGAAAATGTCCCTCTCAGACAGCACTGTTCTCAGGGAATTATACAAAAGTTAGCCAAAGTCACAAAGTTCTCTTTAAGGCTGGGGGATATTGACTGTCATCCAGAGAAGAATATGCTATAATTTCTATGATGCTCTTGCAAATAAAAAAATGATTTACGATGTTGCTCTCAACTCCCTTAGAACTGAGGGGAGGCCTCATTCCCTCTCCTGAAACTGGAATATGATTTAAGCTAAGAAGCAGCATTAAGAATTGCTTCTGTAACCTTAAGACTGGGATAGGGCTGCACATTTATCCCTGTGGAGAGAGAGTCACATTATGTTAGTGTAAAGTAGGTTTCACAATACGAGATAAAGTATGATCCTGTTTTTGTTTAAGAGAAGTATGTGTATTTGCATAGAAAAGTCTGGAAAGATATACTTGCATAATCACATAAGAAATAAACAAGAAAAAAAAGGCAAGCCAAGAGAAATGAGCAAAGCAAGCAAGTACATAATTCCTCAAAAGAATCATAAGGGTAGAAAAGCAAACATTTCAAATTTCATTTGTAATCACAGAAAGGTAATTTAAAATGACAGTGAGGTGTCTTAACTTTTGCTCATCAGTTGTACAAAAGTGCTTAAAGCAAGAAGGAATGCCCATACATTCCTGGAGGTGGTATATGTTGTTATGTATTTTAAAAAGTATGACTTTCACAACTTTATTGATGCCTAACTAAAACTTTTCAACAATGACCTCTGCACAGTATGTACAAAGTGCATACTGTTTGAAGCGCACAGTTGGATTAAATTTGCCATATGTATGCACTTACGATGCCATGGCAACATTCAGGATCCTGATCTACCCATCCCTTTCCAAAGTCCCCTCCCTGCCTTTGTGGTCCTTCCTTTCTTCTCTGTGTGCCACTCCCCATCCTTGGCAGCTTTCAGTCATTATGGATTCCATGGCATTTTCTAGCATTTTCTAGAACATTAGATAAATGTAACCGTATCATACATGTCCTCTTTACATTCAATATAATTATCTTGAGCTGTATCCGTGTTGTTGTATGATCCTATAGCTCATGTCTTTGTGTAATTAGATAGTATTCCATTGCACTGCTGTTACTGTGATCTATTCAGCTGCTTCTGAGTATTTGGATCATTTTCAGTTTTTGATCATTGCAAATAAAGCCTACATGAACAGTTGTGTGCAAGTATTTTTGTGGAAATATATATTTCTCTTTGGTAAATTATTAGGAGGAGAATGGATAACGTATGTGGTAAGTCTTTATTTAACCAAGGGAGGAATTGCTAGGCTCCTTGCCAAAGTGATTGCTCTGTTTTCCATTTCTACTTGCATCCTATTCGTCCCACACTCTCACCAACAATTGAATGGGCGGTCCTTAAATGTTAGTCAGTCTAGTGTCTGTATAATGATACCTCTTAGCTTTAATTTGTCTCCCTCCAGTAACTAATGAGGTTGATTGTGCTATGTTATGTTCAGTTGCTGTTTTATGTTTTCTTCACTGAAATATCTGCTTAAATCATTGGCCAGTTTTAAATTGGGTCATTTGTTTCACTTCTATTGAACGAGAGGGCTCGATATAATTTTTGTATATTTGTAAGACACATTCATAAGTCTGTTCCCATGGTTTGTGGCTCTGCTTTTTCATTTCTGTAACTATGTCATTTGAATAATGAAAGTTTTGACTTGTGATGAAATCTAATTTGCCGAGTTTGGCATTTAAGAAAATATTTCCACACTTTTTGTCACTAATATTTTCTCATAAAAATTTTGTTGTTTATTTATTTTTGAGATGGTCTCAAGCTCATTATCCTCCTGATTCTCCTTCAGAGTGCTGGTGTTATGAGTGCTCCATCACTGACCCAGACCCCACAGTCTTGGTACTTACATTTAGACCTTTAAGTGTCTGCATATTGCTTTTCGGCTGTCCTACATAATTTGTTGACAGATAGTTTTTGCCTATTGAATTGAGTTGAAAACTAATTGTCCATATGTGTGTTCATCTATCCCTGTATCTTCTACTTATCTAATTTCCATTTATTTAAGTTTCTATTTTAAAATATTATATTTTTTAATCTGTGTGCTTGCATGTATCTGTGTGTGGGTATGTGTTCTTGAGTGCCTGTGTTCTTGGAGGCCAGAGGCATCAGATCCTCCTGAAGCATGAGTTACAGCTAGTTATGAACGGCTTGACACGTATGCTAGGAATCAAACTCTGGCTTCTGAAAAATCAGTACAAACTCTTAGCTATCGAGTCCTCTCTCCAGTCCCTACTTCCTGTTTCTCTGTCAGCTGTTAGGTTTTGATCATGGCAGCTTCATAATCAGCATCGACATTAGACATGCCCCTCTTCTCAGTTGTTTTAATCATTCTAGATATTTTGCATTTTACAGAGATTTTTTAGAGCCAGAAAAAGAAAAAAAAAGAAATCTGGGAAAATTTTACTGAAGATCTGAACTTCCACATCAATCTGAGGAGAGTAAATTTCTCTCTGTTTCTCCCCTTGCCCCTTTCTCTCACGATGGTGTACTTGTGTCTGTGCTCACGTGTGCATGCAAACATGTGAGCACAGGTATACACATGCATGTGGAGGCTTTGGTTCATGTCAGGTGTCTTCCTCGATTGCTTTCCACTTTTCTTTTGTTGAGATAGTCTCTCATCAAATCTGGAGTCCATCCGTTTGACTAGATTGGCTATAGGATTGCGTTTGTCTCTACCCTAGCCCTGGACGAGGTAGAGATGCTGACCACAGCACCAAGTTTTTATATAGATAACGGTGATCCAAACTCAGGCTCTCATGCTTATGTTGCAGGCCCTGATAGCCATCTAGGAGAAAATAGATTTGTTAACAATATTCTGTCTTTTTGAACCATGAGTACAGTTTATATCTCCATGGACTTTATATTCTTTTGAGATCAATCAGTAATGTTGTACTGTTTCTAGTGAGTGAATTTCGAAAACCTTTTGCTAACTTTATCTGTAAGAATTTCATATTTTTGGTGCTGTATTAAAATTTTCACATTTCTATTGCTTCTATTATATGCAAAATTGATTTTATTTATGAATCTTGTATCTTGAAACCTTGCCAATCTCAGTTCTTAATTGTAGTAACTCTTCTGTATAAGATGCAGGATTTTCAGTGTAGATACCATCTGTCAATACAGAGAGTTTCATTTTTCCTTCTTCAATCTGGATCTTGTTTTCTCATGGATTTATGGTCTAAGATCTCTGAGATGACACTGAAGTGCAGAAATTAGATATATTTTCTCTTTTGAAAATTGCTATGTAGCCCGAGCTGGTTGTGAAACTCACGATCCTCCTACATCTAATTCTAAATATTGGAATTGCAGGCATGAGAGACAATGCCTGGCTTATTTTTCTGAAAGCAAGAATATTCAGCCTTTTATCATTAAATATGCTTTCACTGTAAGTGTCTCTTAGTTCCTCATAGGAGGTTGATAAAATTTCTTGTATTTTTCTTGAAGTTTTGAGTGCATATTTAATTTTTAATTTTTGGATAATTGTAACTAACTTTACAAAATATTAAGCTTCATCATGACAGTTTTATATACATTTAATATGCTTTAATCATATTCATTCAGATTCCATCTATCAAACCCCGAGTTCCTCTCCTTGACCACCTTCCTAGTCCTTAATTGTTTCTATCCTACTTTTGTGATTTCATGGTACCATAGATTCCACATATGAGAGAAGGTATGTGACACTTGCCTCTCTAAGTCTGGCTTCTCTCACTTAACATGATGCTATATAGTGATATGGGATGTCCTGTATATGTATGTGATGCTTTTAATGGCTGATGAATAAAGACAGGTGGGAAATCCAAACACACACACACACACACACACACACACACGGAGAGCAGGCAGAGACAAGGAGAAGCCAGCTTGCTACCGAAGGAGAAAGATGCAAGAACATTACCAGTAAGCCACAGCCTTGTGGCAGTACATAGATTAGTAGAAGTGGGTTAATTTAAGATGCAAGAGATAGCTAGGAATATGCCTGAGCCAAGGGCCAAACAGTGTTAAAATTAATATGGTTTCTATGTGATTCTTTGGGACTGAACAGCTGCAGGACCAGGCAGGACAGAAACTTCCATCTACACGGTATTTCCATTTGATTTCCTGAAACTGGCATGATTTTCTTCTTCTTAATGTTTCAACTAGATTCCATATGCTACATTATTTGACCCATTCATGTGTTGTTGATGGACATCTAGGTTGGTTACATAACTCACCCACTGTGGTCAATACTGTGATAAACACAAGTTCACAGACAACAGTATTGGATGCTGATTTAGCTTCTGTTGACTGTATGTACAGGGGTGGCACAGCAGGATCACACAGTAATTCTGATTTTAGAGAATTTTAGGAACCTCCATTCTGATTTCCATGGTAGCTGGACTAATTTACATCCCCATCAACTGTGTGAGAGGGTCCCTTTCCTGCTCGTCTTTGTTTGCAATTATTGTTTCTTTACACGATAATAGCCATTCTGGCTGAGGTGAGATAAAATCACAGTGCAGTTTTAATTTCTATTTCACCAGTTGCTAAGGACATTGAACAATTTTCATGTATTTTTTGACCATTTCTATTTCTTTCAGGAATTGTCTGTTTAGCTCATGGACTTACATATTGATTGGATAACTTATACTTTCAGTGTTTATTAATTACATACATACATACATACACACACACACACATTCAGAAGTCCTTGTTAGGTGAATAACTGGCAACAATTTACTGTAGTTTGTAGATTGACTCCACACTCTGGTAACTGTTTCTTTTGATTGTGTAGAAATCTTTTTAATTTGATGAAATCCCAATTTTCTATGTATACTAGTCTTTCTTAGGCTATTAGAGTCTTACTCAGAAAGTTACTACCTATTTATATATCAAAATGTTTTCATCCAGTGGTGTCAAAGTTTCAGCCTTTGATACATTTTCAATAGATTTTTGTACAGGCTGAGAGGCAGGAACCTGGTTTTAACTGGTTCAACTGTGTATGTTCAGTTTTTCTAGTTTTATTTGTTGGTCTTTTTATATTCAAGCTATGATTTTTGTGCTTTTGTTGCAAGTCATATGTTTGTAGTCATGTGAGTTTGTTTCTGACATCCTTGATTGCACTCCACTGGTCACTTTATCTGTGTTGCCAGTACCATGTTGGTTTTGTCACTGTGGCTCTGCAGTATAATTTTAAATAGAGTATTATGGTATCCCTAACATTGGTTTTTGTTGTTGTTTGATTGCTTTGGCCATTTGGGTTTTTGCGTGTGTATAGCAATGCTCTACTTCTATGAAGAACAGTATTGGTATTTTGGTGGAGATGCATCAAATCTGTGTATTACTCTTGATAACATGGACATTTTCTCCAATGGTAGCCTGCTATAGAGGAGACCGACTCCCTCTGCCTGCCTTAAGACTTTACAGAACTCTAAGTTTTTCCTGTGCCAAGAACCATCAGTCACCAGAGCTGCCTGCACTCTGCAGGCTGACTGTGGTTGTGCTGTCTTGTTCCCGTCTCCCATAGATATAAACTTAAAAATGTAGGTTGTTTCTTGTTCTTACAGAATCTTTCTGTTTTGTCATTTCTTTTATCTTCCCTTTATTTCTTTCTCTTTCTAAAGAATTCTGTATGTTCTTTGTTATCCTGACTTTGTTTGAAGAGCCTTCTCTCCAGCCCTTGTTATTCTTCTGTTAGCTAATATAATGAATCATAATGACTGTTTTCTAATGGATACCAGCATTGCACCATGGAGGCCATGTGATACTCTTATATGTTGTATTGTATTCAATTTTATAAAACAATTAAAACTTTTGTATCAATGTTTAGAGAGTTATAGTTCTATAGTTTTCTTATTTTTAACATCTTTATCTGGATTTGATAAAATGATAGTGTTGAACCAATAGAGAGTAGTAAGAAATATCATTTTCTCATAGATTTCCTTCAAGACTGGGTGGAATAAATATCATTCCAGTTTTAAATATTTTAATTATTGAGAAGGTTATCATTCTGCAGCCTGAATTGTAATTCACTGTGTCGCTCAAGGTGATTCTTGTGATGGTCTAAACCTTCTAAATGCTTACCTTACAGGTGCAATTCACCACTCCCGGCTGTCAACTATACAACTATTAATGTTTGATATACTTCTTGGAGTGGACATCTCTTTTGTGTAGGGAGTGAGTGAGTTGAAAACCTAATAATTATAAATTCAATTTTTGTGATATATGTACAGTTTCTAAGGATATCCGTTTCATTTTGAGTATGCTTTAGGGGTTTGTGTCTTTTAGGTATTCATTGTTTTCAAGTATGCCACTAAAATTTTTAGTATAAGGATACTCACAATATTCCCTTCTTCCCCTTTTAAAAACATGTTGAAGTTGTAATGATGTCACCTGTCATTTGATATTGGCAATTTGTCTTTTATTTTTTTCCTGATTAGTCTTGCTAGAGGTTTATGAATTTTATTGATCTTCTCACATAACTAGATTTTGGTTCCATCAATCTTCTCTATTGATTTTCTGTTTTCTATTTCATTGATTTCTCCTTTTTGTGTTTGGATTTTTTTCTGCTTAACGCAAAGTTTAATTGGCTCTTCTTTTTCTCAATGTGGTTGTTGAGTTGAGATGTTTCTCCAGTTCTAATGAAAAACAATAAGATAATAAAGTACTTTTTATCAGTGTAGTATAAATTATATATTTCATTTTCAAATGATCTTTTAATAACTTATTCTTCACTTTAATGTTTTTTGTCTATGCTTGATCTTTTTAATTATTGTTTTTACTCCATTGGAGAAGCTACTTCGTCTAAATAAAAATTTGAAAATTTATTGAGATTTCATGATACACCATGGTATTATGAGTACTCACTAAGTATGTTCATTCTGTACTGCAGTACACTGCCATGTAAATGTCAATTGGCACATATTAAATGGTAGTATTGTCCAACTCTTCTTTATCCTTCTAGATATATGTATGTATACATATATAAATTTGTCTACTTATAATTAATCTTTACAATTTTTTTCTTTGTGAATTCTAAAGCTCCATTTCAAGATGAAAAGATGTGGGGCTACCATTTCTCCTTTCTGAGTTGACTCCTTTCATATTGTAAGAGTCTCTATCCCTCATAATTTTCTTGGTTATAAAAATCTTAGTTTTATATTGATATTGTGATAGTGCTTTATTTACATTTGTGTTAACATGGCTTATTTGTTTCTATACTTTTAGTTTTAACCTATATAACTTGCGTATACAGTGAATTTCTTAAGAGCTCCTTACAAACGAATTTTACTTTTTTCATCCACCCATATTATTTCTGCCTTTACTTGGAATGTTTAGACCATTTATATTTAGTGTAATCATAGTGGCTATGTTCTGTAATTTTCCTTATTATATCTGTTTTTTCCCTCCATATTTTCCTACTTCCATTTTTTGTATGTGTTTATATATGTGACATATATGCATGTGTATTTGTGTGTGTGTGTTTGTGTATGTGAAAGTCAGAGGTTGAAGTTGGATGTTTTTCTCAGTTCCTCTTCACCTCATTTTTTTTTTTTTTGTTTTTGAGGCAGACTCTCTCACTAACCTTGGTGCTCACTGTTCATCTAGGTTGGCTGGCTAGAGAGCTCCAGTGATCTGCCAGTGTCAGTGCTAGGGTTACAGATGTGTGCTGCCACACACAGATTTTCACATGGGTGCTGGGGAACTGGTCAGGCTCTCGTGTATACACTGTGTCTTGGTTCCTTTTTCTGTAACCGTGATAAAAATACCCTGACAAAATCAATTTGAGGGAGAAAAAGTTTATTTGGCTCACAATTCCAGGCTTAGGCCATTATTGCATAGAATTTAAGGTGGCAGGAGCTTGAAGCAAATGATCCTATTATATACAGAATGAAGATCAGAAGATTACGAATTAATGCATTCATATG
The DNA here is from genome assembly GCA_028555095.1 of Dicrostonyx torquatus. Taxonomy (NCBI): domain Eukaryota; kingdom Metazoa; phylum Chordata; class Mammalia; order Rodentia; family Cricetidae; genus Dicrostonyx; species Dicrostonyx torquatus. Next base: position 2,486,245 of record JAQHUG010000067.1, on the reverse strand, counting down.
CTCCACTAGTTCTTTCCTTTTGATTGAGTCTAGGGCCCAGCCCATGAAATAATGTAGCTCACATTAGGGGAGGATCTTCCTTCTTCAATTAAGAAAATCATCAGTCATGCTCACTGGCCAGCCTATTCTAGACAATTCCCCATTGAGACTTATTTCCCAGGTAATTGTGAATTGTGTCAAGTTGACAAAACTAACCATCACATGCAGTGCACACTTTACCAACTGAGTGTCTTCTTAGAATTTCTTTTGGATAATTTGATATTTATATATAACTTCATTTTACTTGTTGTTCATAATCACTTGGTATTTAAAAGTTGGTTAAACTTTATAGTAGGGATAATGATTTTTGTAAAAAAAAAAGCAAGATACTAAATATTTTAGAGTTTGTATACTTTGGTTTTTATCAAAGCTACTGAAGTCTCATATTATAGTCTGGAAAAGCAGCCACAGACAATAAATAAATAAGTACATAGTTGTAAATAAATGGATGTACTCAGGTTCTGATAAAATGTTATTTACAGAAAGAAGTGTCAGATAGCATTTTGTTTGTAAGATGCAGTTTGCTGACCCCTGTTTATACTGCATGCCTTTATCTCTTACAGCCTTAGAAGAACTAGTATGAGAATCCAGTATAAGAACTTAACAATAGTATATGTCTACTTCTGTTATGTAGTATGCATGCTGTTAATTTTATAATTTATCTCTAAATAGGTAACAGATTTGAACGCAGAGTATTAGAGCTAAGAGCCATCTTTGAAGGATATGGAAAGACAACATTTTCAAAGCATATTGCTTTAACAGCATGTTAGCTTACCACGCTCTTCCTTACTTGGTCCAACTAGAGACTGCTTTCTTTCTGCCCGTTTTCTTGTCTATTTCTCATAGTAAAGGTTTGCTGGTGATGAATTCTTTCAGTTCTTCTTTACCTCACGAAGTATTTTGTTTTCATTTCCAAAGGATACTTGGATTATAGAATTCTAAATTGCCTTTAGAAACTGCATTCATTTTTACTCTTTGAGAGTTTCATGCATCTACACACTGAATTTTGCTTGTTTTCAATATCCCTCATCCCCATCCCCTCTCCTGCTGAAGCCTATTTCCAAGCCCTCCTTCTAATTTCATGTTTTGTTTTATTTTTTAATGACCTAGTGAATTTAATTTGGGTTACTTGCACAAGCACGGGAGTTATTTGCTTTTTGAGGTAGGGTTTTTTGTAGCCTGGGTTGGCCCTAAATTTGCTATGTATTGAAGGCTGGCCTTGAACTTTTGGTCTCTTGCCTCCACCTTTAAATCATTATGGTCAAAGGTATCAACTATAACATCCTTTGGCAAAGCAAACTATCAGGTTTATATAGCTAGGGATTAAGTAATGAACAAGTGAGATAACCACCTCTGGGGAACAGTAGACACATTTTAATTAAGTTACTTTATATCTATGGATTGTCATGTGCTGGGGAAAAAGAGGGGTGATGGCATTTTCTCTTTGAGCAGGGCATTCTGATGCCATGTGGTTGGATGTGGTCACTGGTATTCAACTGTGTCTCCCCAGCTTGATGATGTCTTTATACACAGAGATTTATTCAGTGGTGAAGAAAACTTTAAAAAAACTGGCACAGGTGGCAGATTGGAAGTGATCTCCATTTGATGCAGGCTAAAAAATATGGCAATCTCTACTCCAAAAAGACAGAGACAGAAAGCGTATGAGAAGCCACAAAGGAGGTGATGGGGTGGTTGAAAAGTGCAGGGAAACAGGAAGGCAACACAGCATGAAGGACGGAGTTGCACCAGCTTCAGCTGCAGAGGCTCTGTGAAGACAATTCAGACAACGCTAGTGAAAAGAGACAGGCAATTTTACAGAGCGAGCCCACAGTTCACATAATCCTCAGGTACGGCTAGGGGACTAGGTGAGAGTGTGACATGGGTCAGCATTGGAGAGGTGGTCAGTTTTGTCACCTCTTATGTCTCAGAGAGCTGTGCTTGTGGGGATCATACTGACAGGGAGCCTGTTTATGGCCTCAGAACAAGGTGCGGGGGGACAGGCAGGTGTGTGGGAGACTTGATGCAGTTCCTGGAAGGGAAATAGCTGTGGGCGAATGGACATACTATGACATTAAAGGGCATAGAGGGCAGAAACCCCACCCTAGGTGATGAGAATCAGATACCATCCTTGAAGGACAAATATGAAAACCCAAAATCCTGAACTCAAGGTACATGTGTGGCCCAAATTTTTGAGACCTCAGTTTACCACATGTTACTCTCAAACACTAAACCTCAGCTCTTGGGGAGCACCCACTTTCTGTAGCCTTTTCCCTCCACTGCCCCCCCAAAGTATTTTATAATTTGTAGAAGTTGAAAGAACTGAGACTAGTCAGCATAACTCATGGATTTGCTTTATTCCTCCATTTCCTAATGCACTTGGGAGGATACATCCTGTGTTATAGATATTAGCCAACCCCTGGCTAATAAACGGGAGCCTCTGGAGCAAGGCCAATCTTGCCTGGCCTGTAGTTTGTGGTTAGTTAGTGGTTAGTAGAGGATCGTGGCGTGCGAAGAAGGGAACCACTATAGTAAGAGCACTGTCAGCCTTTCACTTGAGCAGCCTGGGACTCAGCATAAAAGACACTAATGTAAACGGACTCCCTTCTACACTTTTCAGACTTGGAGATCAGAAGAACTGGAATAAGTCACTTCAAAAGTTAGAACTTGGATAAAAAATTCTTACACACACACACACACACACACACACACACACACCACATGGCTCCCTTTTTAAAAAATATACATAAATCAAGATTCCATATATGAAAGAAAAAAGTGATAATTGAGTCTGGTCTTTCTCCTTTTCCCTCTCTCCCTCTCATACACAGTTCCATATATATATACACACATATTCATATACACATATATATTTATAAACCTAGATTCCATATAAGAAAGGAAAAAGGTGATAATTATCTGAGATTGATCTTTTTCTGTGTTACACACACACACACACACACACACACATACACACACACAGAAAAGTCTAGATTCCATAGGAAAGATAAATAAAAGATAATTATCTTTCTGAGTCAGATTTATCTTGCCTAACAGGAAGATTTTTAGTTCTATAAAATTCCTTGCAAATTGAATAATTTCCTTCTTATTTATGACGAAGCAAGACATGATTGCATATATCACACTTTGTCCATTCATCTGCTATCTATTAATGGGCATCTAGGGTCATATTTTGACCTTTATAAGTGTTACCCCAATAAAAACAGATGTGCATGTTTCTCTGTAGTTTGTTTTCTTACATTCCTCCCAATACATGTCCAGGAGCAGTATAGCTACATCACACCGTAGTATTTATATATCATTAGTTTTTTGCTTTGAGGAATACCCAGATTGATTTCCACTGTAACTGTTTACATTACCATTAGCAGTGAATAAGGTTCCTTTTCCAGAACATTCTCATGAGAATGTGTTTTGATTTATTGATGGTAGTCATTCTGATTGAAATGAGATACAATTTCAATGTTTTTATTTGCATTTCTCTGATTGCTAAAGATTGCAGACATCTGTTTTCATATTTGGTTATTTGGAAAATTATATTTTTTATTTGAGAACTGTCTTTTCAATTGATCTGTCTCTTTATTAACTGGGCGATTTATATTGGTGATCAGGTTTCTGAGTTCTTTATGTACTGTCGACATTAATCCCCTGCTAGATGTACAGCTGGTAACACTTGCCCCTTTCTGCAGGCGGCCACGTCATTTGGGCAATTGTTTACTATGCCGCCCAGACACTTTTGTTCTCACACAAGTCAATGCTTCAGATTTTCCTCATCACTGGAGTTCTTTCCAGAAAGTTCTTGCCCCTTCATCCCCATGGTTTCCTCCAGCAGAATTTCAGGTTTCACACTGAGGTGGCTATTCAGGTTTCTCAGTAACATTTATTGCAGAAGCTGTCTCTTTTCGTTCATTGCATCTTTTGGTACCCATGTAAACCACAAGAAGAGAAACAGCTGGCTGCACCAGAATGGGTGTATTTCAAGGTCTTCTGGTCTGCCACAATGGTTCACATCTGTTCAGGCTTATGCCATGCTGTCCTCTAGTGTCATCTGAAATCAGGCATGGTGGTATCACCAGTATTGCTTTCTCTTAGGGGACTGCTTAGGCTAGTTTGTGCTTTTGCTTTCATGTGAATCTGTAGATTGTTTTTCCAGTTCTGTAAGAATGCCTTTGGGATTTTAATGTGCATTGCATTGAATCTGTAGGTCACTGTAACCACGTAGCTAGTTTGACAATATTACTTCTGTTGATACATAAATGTGAGATGGTTTTTCCACCTACTAGTGTTTATTTCAATTTCTCTCTTCAGTGTTTTCAAATTTCTACTGTAGCGATCTTTAGTATCTCTGTTTAGGCTTAGTCCTAGGAATATTTTGAAGCTATTGTGAGGGGGATTGTTTTGCTGATTTCTTTCTCAGTATATTCATTTTTAGTATATAGAAAAGCTGCTATTTTTTCCTGTTGATTTTGTATTCTCCACCTACTTTGTTGAGCACATTCATCAGATCTTAGAGTCCTTAGGGCATTTCAAGTATGGAATTTTTAGCAGGGTTGATTTGACTTTTCCTATTTGAATCTGTCTTTTTTCCACCTCCTACCTTATTACTCTGGCTAAGACTTCAAATTGTTGAATGAGGACAGGGAGAATGGATACCTTTCTCTTGTTCCTGGTTTTAGAGGAGATGCTTTCAGTTTTTCTCAATTTAACATATGTTGGCTCAAGGTTTATTGTGTCTTTATTATGCTTATGTGATTTTTCTATAATTCCTAATGTCTTCAGGGCTTTTTTTTGTTGTTGTTGTGGAGAAATGTAGAACTTTGGCAAAGACATTTTCGGCATCTATTGAGATGCTCACGTGACTTCTATCCTTGCATCTTCCTATGTGAAGTATTTTATACATTTTTTATTTTATACATTTATTTATTGATTTCTGTATGTTGAACAATTGTTGCATTCCTGGAATGAAGCCAACTTGATTGTGGAGTATGATTTTTTTTTACATTTTTAATGAGTTAATGTGTTCATGTGGCAAGAATTTATGAGAATTTTCCATCTGTGATTGTCACAATTTTCTTTGTTGCTGTTGCATTGTTGTCAGGTTTTGATATCACAGAAATACTGGCATCATGGAATGAATTAGTGTTCCTTCCCTCTTTTGTGAAAAGTTTGAGTAGCATAGTTTTAGTTCTTCCTTAAGGGTCCAGAAGAATTTGGCAGTGAGTCCATATCCCCCTGGGCTTTGATTTATTGGGAGAATTGCTAATTGCTTATTGCTCATTATATGTATGTGTAAGTTTTTTAATTTTATTGTTCATTATAACTCTGTTTAGGGTGTCTATTCTCTCACTGCTTTAATTTTGATGAGTCATATGTGCCTAATATCTATTTTTGATAGATTTTCCAGTCCTTTTATTTATCAAATGTGAGAAAATTTTCTGCTCTTATCTCAGTAAGTAGGTTTTATAAGACATTGGGTTTGAGTCTAGGTGCCATTTACCCCATATATTCTCAGCCTAAATCTCCTAATCATTTCCTAGAGTTCTAGAGATCTGTGGCCAGCATTGCTTGGTATGGTCCACTGGTGATACTGTCCACTGTGTTTAATTTGATTTATTAAGCTATTCTATTTCCAAGAAGACTTTTGTTGTTGTTTTCAATTTTCAAATATCCCAGTTTCCTTGCTGGCTTTTTCATTCACGTTGTTAACTTTCTTTTTTGAATTTTATTCATTCATTCATTTGTTTGTTTGTTTGTATGTGTGTGTGTGTAAATAAAAGCGGAGGAGGAAGAGGATCAGTAGAAAGAAGGAGTTCAGTGGAGGGGTGGGTGAAAGAAGACAAGTGAGGCTAAATGTGAATAGTGATATACAAGTTTGAAGGCATCATAATGAAGGTCATTTTCTATCATAAATTAAAAAAATAGATAGCAAAAGTAATACTAATTGTGCCCATGTAAGCCTGCTGAATAAGCAGGGATCAGACTGGGCATGTAGAGTGGTAAGCTCCTATATGATGCCTAGAGTACTTGGTTCTAACACCCAGGCCAAAGCAAGCCCTTCTCTGAACAATGTTTGAAGAATAAGTTATTACCCCCAATTGCTTGGAAACCAAGGACTCAGAGCTGACAACAGTAGTTTCTGTCTCACCCAGTCCCAAAGAAACACACAGAGGTCTACATAAATTATAAACTGGTTGGCCTATTAGCTCAGGCTTCTTCTTTACAAAGTACAAGACCATTGCCTCACAGCACTTCCCCCCCTTTTTTTCAAAACAATAATTCTGAAACTAATCTCCCTTGTTTAGCTTTCTCCCTGACCATTATCCCTAACAACTTGTAACCAACACTCTAAACAAAGAAAATTATCCATAGTCCATTTTTTTGGGAATGTGGGCATTGTTTTCTAGACTACTTTCTGCTGACTGGGGGAGCACTGATAATCTTATGGGGAACTAAAGAAAAATTTAGAATTATGATCAAGTCTTGACTGGAGTATCCTGTGAGGCTTGATCATCTCAGGCAGCAGTCTTGAATCTGTTCTGGATGTAGAACTTAGACTTCTGGGCTATTCACTCCTATCGGAGATTTCTCAGGGGGTCTTCCTTGATCAAACCTGATTTTTCTTAACCCAGAATGAATCTGAAGCCTCTCATTTTCTGTGGAAACAAATGCAAAACCTCTTCTCCAAAGTAACATTTCTTTTGACTTAATTTTTTTGTATATTCCAAATATACAGTTTGTATTAATCCAGCAGCATTTGTAATTAAATGTCTTTTAGCACTGTTGTTCCTTCCTCAGCATTCATACAATTCAAAGACAACACAATAATATATAGATCCAGACTCTCTGTGTATTTTCCATCTTTATGTAGCTTTATTTTAAATTCTATTTTACTTTCTATTTTTAATTTTTGGTTTTTTTGAGACAAGGTTTCTTTGTGTATCTTTGTCTGTACTGGAACTCACTCTGTAGACAAGGTTGTCCTTGATCTCGTAGAGAATTTCCTGCCTCTACCTCCCAAGTGTTGGGATATAAGGTGTGTGCCACCATACCTTGAACTCACAGAGATCTGCCTGCCTCTGCCTCCAAAGTGTTGGGATTAAAAATGTGTGCCACCACACCCAACTACTCTCTTTCTTTTCTTTTTATTTTAAAGACTTTATTCTTTTACTTTTCTCTCCCAAGCCTACATATATTTTTAAATACACTGTAAATTGTTTAGAGGCTTTTTCATCTGAAACGATCTTTACTGTATCTCTCTTTTTCTGATCACATGAGTCTTTAATTTACTAAGCGATATGGCTAGGATTAAAGCTGTGGCTTTGATGACTGGATACAGCCCATTCCTTAGCTTTCTGAGAGTCGAGCCTCATGACTGAGGTAACGGCTGGAGCCATGTATATTGCCACTAATAAATGGAGTTTCAAGGTCCCTACCACCACCAAGAAGCATGCTGTTGGGTATTCATCAACACCATTTAAGTTTGGTGGTGGGGCCTCTTAAAAAAGCTGCAAGGTTTTTGCAGCTAAAGCTGAATCAGGAAGCCTTTCTTAAATGAGAAGTTTTAGTCTCTAGCAAACAGAGCCCACCTGAGAAAATGCTGCTATCAAGAAGCCATGTTTACCTCTGTTCTTTCTGATTCTAGTAGAATTACTTCCCAAGCTCTCTCAGGTTTTAAGTGGATTTAGCTGTACACATTGGTGCCATTTGTTGACAGTAGTTTCTGTCCTGCCCAGTCCCACAGCCATTCAGTACTAAAGAAACACACAGAGGTCTACATTAATTATAAACTGGTTGGCATATTAGCTCTGACTTCTTATTAACTAATTCTTACATCTTAAATTGGTCTATTATTCTTGTCTATGTTAGCCACATGGCTTGGTAATTTATCAGTGAGGCATTCTCATCTTGCTTCCTCTGTATCTGGGTAACACTCACAGAATGAGTTTTCCTCTTCCCAGAATTCTCCTATATTTGCTGCCCTGTCTCTATTTCCTGCCTGACTGCCCCCCTCTACTTCCTGCCTATTCACCCTACTTATACTTCCTGCCTGGCTACTGGCCAATCAGTGTTTATATTAAAATACAAGTGACAAATCTTTACAAAGTACAAGACCATTGTCCCACAGCAGAGACATTTATTAGTTGTATTCAATCTGATAAACCACCCTCAGCAGACAGGTAATAGCCAGATGTTTGTGACCCAGATACTGTGTCTCTCTCCTTCAAGTATGGAGTCATCTTTGGATCTTTGAGTTGTCATGGTTAACTGGCTCCAAATCTGTGGTTGGTTAAACTACAGGGAAAACCCAATACTGTTGTTTTCTTAAATACACAGAGAAATGAATGGTCCTCTAAGTTCTTATCCTTATACCCACAGATGGGTCATCTTTGAAACCTTGAACTCCTAAAGAGATATCTGGGGAAGTGACCTGAGTCTTTTCAACCTCAAAATTATCCAGATAAAAAGTATGTTTTTGTAAGCTCCATCCATATTTTTAGATCTTTTTCTTAATACCTGTAGGTTTCTTCTGCACATCTGCTTTCTCTCCTCTTTTCATGTCTTATCCGCTAAATATATAAACCTCATGCTCACTCATTTGATCAGATGAGATGATGTCAGTGGGTGTTGTATAAAATGCAAAGGGCTTGAGAAGCAGAGAGTTACTCATGTTTATTGCACCAGCTTAAATTTGAAAGGCCACAGCAAAGACATGCATTTACAAAGTAGCTAGCACATATAATTGTAATGTGGGCTGTTCATTAATGTGGGAATTAGAGAGAGCAGGAAAAGAGCCAGTGTTGAAAATCACTTTGGTGCATTAGAATTCTGAGTGCGTATTGATGAGATGAGTGATTGGCATTAGCATTGGGGTAGAAGACACCAGGGTACAGTCTAGATTGCAGGATCACAGCAGATTCCTGGGATTCTCCCTGGTGTAATCCAAGGAGTGTTTGCTAGAGTGACCTGCAAAGGGACTCTAGGGCAAAAGGCTTGTGACTCACATGCCTAACCTGCGAAACTGAATTTCCTGTTGATGGTTCATGGGCATTTCAGTTAACAATTGCCAATGGAGAGGGAGTTGTAGCTTGTTGCTGCTTTAGGCTATAGGCTGAGAACCCCAGGGAGAGTTAGGTGGTGAGTGGTGTCTGGTGTTTGTGATTAGTTGTCTAATGGAAGGCCTGTTTTATAAGTAGAAGTTCATAAAAGCACACTCTGGTCTCAGCATGCATAACACATAGAAAATTTTATATTCCATGCCTGGTCAGTCTGTGGGATGATACTGCATGAAATATGATGGTGTCAAAGACAACTAGCTGCAGTAAACACAGCCAGGGCCCAAGTTTCTGCTAGGAGAGAACTTGGCCTCCCAGGATGCATAGATGGCCTCAACCCATAAAAACGATCAGAAAAATCTAATTTCTTTTCATGGGTCTGAGCATGTAATGTCTCCTCACATAAAAGGATACCCTAGAGGAGAAAAATCAGGATGAGACACTTTACTTTTATGCATTGTGGGTCCTCTGCTGAAGGAAGCCAAGGAAGTTATGGGGTTGGTTAAACTTAAATTGTGGTTAGGAATTACCCTCAGATCAGAACACTAACTTGTGATTCAAATTCTCTTGTGTCCTTCTATGGTATTGGAAATGGGTCTTTGATGGATATGGTCACATTCTGGTATGTCTCATTCGAAGTCATTTTGAGGCCATGTCTGTTTTATATAAAATGTTAAATATGCTGAAAAATGATATGTAATCTTATTCTATGTGTCTATAAAGAACTAGTTAATATAACTTGGTATACATATATGTCTGAACCTGCATGCATATGTATACAGCAAAAGTTAGGGTAAAACTCCATAAAACAGGACCAAGAGTAAAGTTATTAATTGACGGTTAATGACAGGTTTGCAAATTACAGTTTGTTCTACTAACCAGCTGATGTAGAGCATTGCAGGTTTGAGTCATTAGCTAGGACTGCACCTCTCCTGCTTAGTCTCATTCATGTCAATATATGAGGAAAGGCCACCTGTGTCTGAATGGAGGAGGTGATGCTAAGTCTTCTCTTTCAAAAAACTGACTTAACTTGAGCCATCAACATAATTCCCAGAGTCCAAATCAGGACTTGTTGGATGGCAACACTACCCAATCCTTATTTTCTTTGGGTAGTATTGCACTGTCCCATCTAAAGAGAACTGTCCATGACCATGCCTAGGGAAGGTATTAATGCAAGCCCATGACCTTTGCTCAAATATATGCATTGATTGTGAAATCTGGAGCTTGATGCTAGTTTAATTACACGTTGCATGGTTTTAGTAAACAAAATTTATAGGAGAGATGTAGCTGAGAGATAATCAGAGAAATGAAAGAAGAGAAAGACTGGGGAACAGATAATCCAGGACTTCTAAGTGTGCTGATTTGTATAGGGGAAAGTAGAACATCAATCTCTAAATTAGGTAGCAAATATTCTTCATACAAAATGAGGAGTTTCTTTATGATAGGTAGATAATATTTCTTCGTCACACCTTTGTCCTCTTCTATCTTTTCCACTTGCTGTCTTCTTTATCTTTCCCAAATACTCTGTATTCAACTTTCATGTTTATTCTTTTATTATTATTGTCTTTTATTCTAGACTCTGCTCATGAAACAAAACATGCTAGTTGTCTCGCAGAGTCTGGGTTTTTTCACTTACCTTGGTGTTTCTCCAACTCCATCCATTTTTATTCAAATGACCAAGCCTTAGCCTTCTTTATGTGCACACCCATGAGCACTGACTTTATTCTGTTGCTGTGACCTCATACCCAACAAGAAGCAATTTAAAGAGAAAGGGTTTGTTTTGACTTATAGTTTAAGGAAGTGTACATACAGTTCATCATGGCAGCAGTGAAGGTGGAGAATTAGCACGCAAGGCAGCAGGGCACATTGTATGTTATAGTCAGAAAGCACAGGCTAAGAACAGCCAACTCACTTTCTTCCATTCATTCAGTCTGGTATCCCAGCCCATGGGATGGTGCTGCCCTCATTGCTGAGTAGATCTTCTCTGTCAATCAAACCTTTCTAGAAACTTCCTCATGAGCACACCCAGACACATGTTCTAAATCCTGTCCAGCTGGCAGTGAAGACTGACCATTACAGGCACCTAGATTGATTCTATAAACTGGCTTTTTGTTTGTTTGTTTTTTGAGACAGGGTTTCTCTGTGTAGCTTTGGAGCCTGTCCTGGAACTAGCTCTATAGAGCAGACTGGCCTCAATCTTACAGAGATCAGCTTGCCTCTGCCTCTCAAGTGCTGAGATTAAAGGCATGTGCCACTATCACCCGGCTAAACTGGCTATTCTTAGTAGTGCCAGAATATACATGGGTGTGAAAGTAACTCTTAGATTCCTTTGGTTTTATACTGAAGAATGATGTAGCTGGTCACAGGATTTTTCTATTTTCCTTAAAGTAGATATTGGAAATCTAAACGTAGTGGAAGAATTGAGGATTCAGGAGTACCAGTGTTTCCAGGGAAAACTTCTGAAGTTATATGGTTCTCAATCCTTCCTAGAAGTTCAGTTGTGATTGTCTTCTGGGGTAGAGGAAGGCCATGGTGACAGGGAAGTTTAATCCATTGTGAAAAGGGGGCTGTCATCCAGAGTACTTAATACTCACCTCTTATTCCTTTAAATAATGTCCATATAAGGAAATATTATCATATATAAATGATATATTTGTTATCATTTATTTCCCAGTAGCCTTGGCAATGCGAGAGTAAGGATAAATGAGCGTGTATCATTTGTCTAAACATAAGAGAAACAGAAACTCCAAACATTTACCAAGCACCCACCATGCCAGGTACTGTGTGTGTGATCTGGTTCAATCCTTGTAATTATGCATGTGGCATGTGTGAGGTATGTATTATTATCCCCCTTTTATAGATTAGTCATTAATTAGGACAGCGGCCAAAGTGGATTGCATGGTTGAACAGGTTGAGAGCCGAACTGTCAAACATGATGCCCTGGTTAATTGGCGGGTTGTTGATGGAGATTATTTTGCCTGTGGGTCTGCTAATCTATGCATTGAATTTGGCCCAGAAGAGATGACTGGTGAAAACAAATTTACCTGAAATAAACATCACAATATTATGTTTTAAATCTCATGTATAAAAATTCAAACCTAGAGTACATGTATAATTTTCCCCTTTCTTTTAGGTCTCTTTGATTTTAAAACTGCTGTAACAATCACAGTCAATTTTCAAGTGTTGATGATAACAATACCTCCCTGAATTTTTATACAGACTTTTTCTTCCAAGGACCTTGAAGTGCTAAAAATGTTGTCATCTATACAGGCAAACCTTGAGAATATCTAATTTAGCAAATGTCAGTGATAAATTCTTCCGATGCCATTCTCCATGTCTTTGAATATATTAGAACACCCTGAAAATAAGCATGTTTATTCTATAGCAATTGACTGCTGGTAGTACGGTTAGTTGGTATAATTTCATGTGTATTTACTGTTTATCATTTAAATAGCTGCTTAGATTAAAAAAATCCTTCCCCATTTGTTTTCTATCTTGAACATGGTAGGTATTACCTATGGTCTCGTGTCTTCTCTAGGATGCCTAAAGAAATACTGGTTTTCTTTATCTAACTTTGATGTCGTGGGATGCCCTTGCATGGGTAAGACTGAGAGAACTTGAATACAGTGTAAAATTTGAAAGAGCATTAAAACCACAAAGCAGTTCTTGTGTAAGTATGAAGCAGTGGACACTGTGAAGTCGCATGAAGGAGAAAAGAATGTGGGATGCCTGAAGCAGGTCTGAGCAAGCTTCTCCAGGCAGGATTAAGAGCATCTCACCTACTCCCTGAACCATCTAGCCAGAACCTCCTGGGAGGTGACCAAGCAGGGCTTGGGTTCGTGGAGATTATGAGGTCATTCCATTTCACTGAACCACTGCAAGCATTTCCATCTTTGCTCTTTATTTCAATTTTCAAAGACTTAATTAGCTAAGACTAAACTGTCCACAATAGCAGTATTATGTTTAAGAGTCAATTAAATTGCAGGCAATGTCATTACATGGACTAATGCAGATGGCGGGATCCAAGGGAGAAGGAGAGTGAGTGCCAAGTATCCTGGACCTTCAAGATGTGCTGGGGGCTTGGCTCCCGTGGGCCTCTCTGCCTTCTCTGCATAGTCATGGTTGTCTGGGTTTTATACATCAATGCTACTACGCTCTGCTTGTCTTGCTTGCTGCAACCCCCTCACAGACCTAAAACATCCTTAATTCTTCAAGTCCTGAATTCAATCACTTCATTCATAAACTCATCCCTTATTTTCTGTCTCTTGCAAAACCCTGGGTGATAACAAGACCTCCAGGCAAGCTTTGGAAATAGCTACTCCTCTCTGTGTCTCAGGTTAGTTCCATGAAGCTAGAATCCAGGCAGGATATGAAGACAGAGACCATAATGATATTTGGTGATTGTACTTAATTTTATAGGTCCTTGGAATGTGAGAAGTTGGGAGTGAGGCTCAAGTGGGAACTCCGCCGGACTTTGTTGGCTTGTTTTGTGAACTCATAGACCCGTATGACACATCACATTGTGCTTAGTGTGACTCATAGGGCTCAGTGTCATCTTTATATTCACACTGATCCATGTATTATTTATGCGTTCATAATTCCAAAAGAAAAGACTCTTTAGCATTGTATTGTGCAATGGTCTTTGAGCTACAGTGTCTTTTATAGACAGAGGTTGGGACCCCTCAAAAGTGTCATGGCAAAAAGGCACTGAAGAGGGACACACACCCTTAAATAATCTTAACAATTAGCANTCTTTTGACTTAAATTTTTTGTATATTCCAAATATACAGTTTGTATTAATCCAGCAGCATTTGTAATTAAATGTCTTTTAGCACTGTTGTTCCTTCCTCAGCATTCATACAATTCAAAGACAACACAATAATATATAGATCCAGACTCTCTGTGTATTTTCCATCTTTATGTAGCTTTATTTTAAATTCTATTTTACTTTCTATTTTTAATTTTTGTTTTTTTTTGAGACAAGGTTTCTTTGTGTATCTTTGTCTGTACTGGAACTCACTCTGTAGACAAGGTTGTCCTTGATCTCGTAGAGAATTTCCTGCCTCTACCTCCCAAGTGTTGGGATATAAGGTGTGTGCCACCATACCTTGAACTCACAGAGATCTGCCTGCCTCTGCCTCCAAAGTGTTGGGATTAAAAATGTGTGCCACCACACCCAACTACTCTCTTTCTTTTCTTTTTATTTTAAAGACTTTATTCTTTTACTTTTCTCTCCCAAGCCTACATATATTTTTAAATACACTGTAAATTGTTTAGAGGCTTTTTCATCTGAAACGATCTTTACTGTATCTCTCTTTTTCTGATCACATGAGTCTTTAATTTACTAAGCGATATGGCTAGGATTAAAGCTGTGGCTTTGATGACTGGATACAGCCCATTCCTTAGCTTTCTGAGAGTCGAGCCTCATGACTGAGGTAACGGCTGGAGCCATGTATATTGCCACTAATAAATGGAGTTTCAAGGTCCCTACCACCACCAAGAAGCATGCTGTTGGGTATTCATCAACACCATTTAAGTTTGGTGGTGGGGCCTCTTAAAAAAGCTGCAAGGTTTTTGCAGCTAAAGCTGAATCAGGAAGCCTTTCTTAAATGAGAAGTTTTAGTCTCTAGCAAACAGAGCCCACCTGAGAAAATGCTGCTATCAAGAAGCCATGTTTACCTCTGTTCTTTCTGATTCTAGTAGAATTACTTCCCAAGCTCTCTCAGGTTTTAAGTGGATTTAGCTGTACACATTGGTGCCATTTGTTGACAGTAGTTTCTGTCCTGCCCAGTCCCACAGCCATTCAGTACTAAAGAAACACACAGAGGTCTACATTAATTATAAACTGGTTGGCATATTAGCTCTGACTTCTTATTAACTAATTCTTACATCTTAAATTGGTCTATTATTCTTGTCTATGTTAGCCACATGGCTTGGTAATTTATCAGTGAGGCATTCTCATCTTGCTTCCTCTGTATCTGGGTAACACTCACAGAATGAGTTTTCCTCTTCCCAGAATTCTCCTATATTTGCTGCCCTGTCTCTATTTCCTGCCTGACTGCCCCCCTCTACTTCCTGCCTATTCACCCTACTTATACTTCCTGCCTGGCTACTGGCCAATCAGTGTTTATATTAAAATACAAGTGACAAATCTTTACAAAGTACAAGACCATTGTCCCACAGCAGAGACATTTATTAGTTGTATTCAATCTGATAAACCATCCTCAGCAGACAGGTAATAGCCAGATGTTTGTGACCCAGATACTGTGTCTCTCTCCTTCAAGTATGGAGTCATCTTTGGATCTTTGAGTTGTCATGGTTAACTGGCTCCAAATCTGTGGTTGGTTAAACTACAGGGAAAACCCAATACTGTTGTTTTCTTAAATACACAGAGAAATGAATGGTCCTCTAAGTTCTTATCCTTATACCCACAGATGGGTCATCTTTGAAACCTTGAACTCCTAAAGAGATATCTGGGGAAGTGACCTGAGTCTTTTCAACCTCAAAATTATCCAGATAAAAAGTATGTTTTTGTAAGCTCCATCCATATTTTTAGATCTTTTTCTTAATACCTGTAGGTTTCTTCTGCACATCTGCTTTCTCTCCTCTTTTCATGTCTTATCCGCTAAATATATAAACCTCATGCTCACTCATTTGATCAGATGAGATGATGTCAGTGGGTGTTGTATAAAATGCAAAGGGCTTGAGAAGCAGAGAGTTACTCATGTTTATTGCACCAGCTTAAATTTGAAAGGCCACAGCAAAGACATGCATTTACAAAGTAGCTAGCACATATAATTGTAATGTGGGCTGTTCATTAATGTGGGAATTAGAGAGAGCAGGAAAAGAGCCAGTGTTGAAAATCACTTTGGTGCATTAGAATTCTGAGTGCGTATTGATGAGATGAGTGATTGGCATTAGCATTGGGGTAGAAGACACCAGGGTACAGTCTAGATTGCAGGATCACAGCAGATTCCTGGGATTCTCCCTGGTGTAATCCAAGGAGTGTTTGCTAGAGTGACCTGCAAAGGGACTCTAGGGCAAAAGGCTTGTGACTCACATGCCTAACCTGCGAAACTGAATTTCCTGTTGATGGTTCATGGGCATTTCAGTTAACAATTGCCAATGGAGAGGGAGTTGTAGCTTGTTGCTGCTTTAGGCTATAGGCTGAGAACCCCAGGGAGAGTTAGGTGGTGAGTGGTGTCTGGTGTTTGTGATTAGTTGTCTAATGGAAGGCCTGTTTTATAAGTAGAAGTTCATAAAAGCACACTCTGGTCTCAGCATGCATAACACATAGAAAATTTTATATTCCATGCCTGGTCAGTCTGTGGGATGATACTGCATGAAATATGATGGTGTCAAAGACAACTAGCTGCAGTAAACACAGCCAGGGCCCAAGTTTCTGCTAGGAGAGAACTTGGCCTCCCAGGATGCATAGATGGCCTCAACCCATAAAAACGATCAGAAAAATCTAATTTCTTTTCATGGGTCTGAGCATGTAATGTCTCCTCACATAAAAGGATACCCTAGAGGAGAAAAATCAGGATGAGACACTTTACTTTTATGCATTGTGGGTCCTCTGCTGAAGGAAGCCAAGGAAGTTATGGGGTTGGTTAAACTTAAATTGTGGTTAGGAATTACCCTCAGATCAGAACACTAACTTGTGATTCAAATTCTCTTGTGTCCTTCTATGGTATTGGAAATGGGTCTTTGATGGATATGGTCACATTCTGGTATGTCTCATTCGAAGTCATTTTGAGGCCATGTCTGTTTTATATAAAATGTTAAATATGCTGAAAAATGATATGTAATCTTATTCTATGTGTCTATAAAGAACTAGTTAATATAACTTGGTATACATATATGTCTGAACCTGCATGCATATGTATACAGCAAAAGTTAGGGTAAAACTCCATAAAACAGGACCAAGAGTAAAGTTATTAATTGACGGTTAATGACAGGTTTGCAAATTACAGTTTGTTCTACTAACCAGCTGATGTAGAGCATTGCAGGTTTGAGTCATTAGCTAGGACTGCACCTCTCCTGCTTAGTCTCATTCATGTCAATATATGAGGAAAGGCCACCTGTGTCTGAATGGAGGAGGTGATGCTAAGTCTTCTCTTTCAAAAAACTGACTTAACTTGAGCCATCAACATAATTCCCAGAGTCCAAATCAGGACTTGTTGGATGGCAACACTACCCAATCCTTATTTTCTTTGGGTAGTATTGCACTGTCCCATCTAAAGAGAACTGTCCATGACCATGCCTAGGGAAGGTATTAATGCAAGCCCATGACCTTTGCTCAAATATATGCATTGATTGTGAAATCTGGAGCTTGATGCTAGTTTAATTACACGTTGCATGGTTTTAGTAAACAAAATTTATAGGAGAGATGTAGCTGAGAGATAATCAGAGAAATGAAAGAAGAGAAAGACTGGGGAACAGATAATCCAGGACTTCTAAGTGTGCTGATTTGTATAGGGGAAAGTAGAACATCAATCTCTAAATTAGGTAGCAAATATTCTTCATACAAAATGAGGAGTTTCTTTATGATAGGTAGATAATATTTCTTCGTCACACCTTTGTCCTCTTCTATCTTTTCCACTTGCTGTCTTCTTTATCTTTCCCAAATACTCTGTATTCAACTTTCATGTTTATTCTTTTATTATTATTGTCTTTTATTCTAGACTCTGCTCATGAAACAAAACATGCTAGTTGTCTCGCAGAGTCTGGGTTTTTTCACTTACCTTGGTGTTTCTCCAACTCCATCCATTTTTATTCAAATGACCAAGCCTTAGCCTTCTTTATGTGCACACCCATGAGCACTGACTTTATTCTGTTGCTGTGACCTCATACCCAACAAGAAGCAATTTAAAGAGAAAGGGTTTGTTTTGACTTATAGTTTAAGGAAGTGTACATACAGTTCATCATGGCAGCAGTGAAGGTGGAGAATTAGCACGCAAGGCAGCAGGGCACATTGTATGTTATAGTCAGAAAGCACAGGCTAAGAACAGCCAACTCACTTTCTTCCATTCATTCAGTCTGGTATCCCAGCCCATGGGATGGTGCTGCCCTCATTGCTGAGTAGATCTTCTCTGTCAATCAAACCTTTCTAGAAACTTCCTCATGAGCACACCCAGACACATGTTCTAAATCCTGTCCAGCTGGCAGTGAAGACTGACCATTACAGGCACCTAGATTGATTCTATAAACTGGCTTTTTGTTTGTTTGTTTTTTGAGACAGGGTTTCTCTGTGTAGCTTTGGAGCCTGTCCTGGAACTAGCTCTATAGAGCAGACTGGCCTCAATCTTACAGAGATCAGCTTGCCTCTGCCTCTCAAGTGCTGAGATTAAAGGCATGTGCCACTATCACCCGGCTAAACTGGCTATTCTTAGTAGTGCCAGAATATACATGGGTGTGAAAGTAACTCTTAGATTCCTTTGGTTTTATACTGAAGAATGATGTAGCTGGTCACAGGATTTTTCTATTTTCCTTAAAGTAGATATTGGAAATCTAAACGTAGTGGAAGAATTGAGGATTCAGGAGTACCAGTGTTTCCAGGGAAAACTTCTGAAGTTATATGGTTCTCAATCCTTCCTAGAAGTTCAGTTGTGATTGTCTTCTGGGGTAGAGGAAGGCCATGGTGACAGGGAAGTTTAATCCATTGTGAAAAGGGGGCTGTCATCCAGAGTACTTAATACTCACCTCTTATTCCTTTAAATAATGTCCATATAAGGAAATATTATCATATATAAATGATATATTTGTTATCATTTATTTCCCAGTAGCCTTGGCAATGCGAGAGTAAGGATAAATGAGCGTGTATCATTTGTCTAAACATAAGAGAAACAGAAACTCCAAACATTTACCAAGCACCCACCATGCCAGGTACTGTGTGTGTGATCTGGTTCAATCCTTGTAATTATGCATGTGGCATGTGTGAGGTATGTATTATTATCCCCCTTTTATAGATTAGTCATTAATTAGGACAGCGGCCAAAGTGGATTGCATGGTTGAACAGGTTGAGAGCCGAACTGTCAAACATGATGCCCTGGTTAATTGGCGGGTTGTTGATGGAGATTATTTTGCCTGTGGGTCTGCTAATCTATGCATTGAATTTGGCCCAGAAGAGATGACTGGTGAAAACAAATTTACCTGAAATAAACATCACAATATTATGTTTTAAATCTCATGTATAAAAATTCAAACCTAGAGTACATGTATAATTTTCCCCTTTCTTTTAGGTCTCTTTGATTTTAAAACTGCTGTAACAATCACAGTCAATTTTCAAGTGTTGATGATAACAATACCTCCCTGAATTTTTATACAGACTTTTTCTTCCAAGGACCTTGAAGTGCTAAAAATGTTGTCATCTATACAGGCAAACCTTGAGAATATCTAATTTAGCAAATGTCAGTGATAAATTCTTCCGATGCCATTCTCCATGTCTTTGAATATATTAGAACACCCTGAAAATAAGCATGTTTATTCTATAGCAATTGACTGCTGGTAGTACGGTTAGTTGGTATAATTTCATGTGTATTTACTGTTTATCATTTAAATAGCTGCTTAGATTAAAAAAATCCTTCCCCATTTGTTTTCTATCTTGAACATGGTAGGTATTACCTATGGTCTCGTGTCTTCTCTAGGATGCCTAAAGAAATACTGGTTTTCTTTATCTAACTTTGATGTCGTGGGATGCCCTTGCATGGGTAAGACTGAGAGAACTTGAATACAGTGTAAAATTTGAAAGAGCATTAAAACCACAAAGCAGTTCTTGTGTAAGTATGAAGCAGTGGACACTGTGAAGTCGCATGAAGGAGAAAAGAATGTGGGATGCCTGAAGCAGGTCTGAGCAAGCTTCTCCAGGCAGGATTAAGAGCATCTCACCTACTCCCTGAACCATCTAGCCAGAACCTCCTGGGAGGTGACCAAGCAGGGCTTGGGTTCGTGGAGATTATGAGGTCATTCCATTTCACTGAACCACTGCAAGCATTTCCATCTTTGCTCTTTATTTCAATTTTCAAAGACTTAATTAGCTAAGACTAAACTGTCCACAATAGCAGTATTATGTTTAAGAGTCAATTAAATTGCAGGCAATGTCATTACATGGACTAATGCAGATGGCGGGATCCAAGGGAGAAGGAGAGTGAGTGCCAAGTATCCTGGACCTTCAAGATGTGCTGGGGGCTTGGCTCCCGTGGGCCTCTCTGCCTTCTCTGCATAGTCATGGTTGTCTGGGTTTTATACATCAATGCTACTACGCTCTGCTTGTCTTGCTTGCTGCAACCCCCTCACAGACCTAAAACATCCTTAATTCTTCAAGTCCTGAATTCAATCACTTCATTCATAAACTCATCCCTTATTTTCTGTCTCTTGCAAAACCCTGGGTGATAACAAGACCTCCAGGCAAGCTTTGGAAATAGCTACTCCTCTCTGTGTCTCAGGTTAGTTCCATGAAGCTAGAATCCAGGCAGGATATGAAGACAGAGACCATAATGATATTTGGTGATTGTACTTAATTTTATAGGTCCTTGGAATGTGAGAAGTTGGGAGTGAGGCTCAAGTGGGAACTCCGCCGGACTTTGTTGGCTTGTTTTGTGAACTCATAGACCCGTATGACACATCACATTGTGCTTAGTGTGACTCATAGGGCTCAGTGTCATCTTTATATTCACACTGATCCATGTATTATTTATGCGTTCATAATTCCAAAAGAAAAGACTCTTTAGCATTGTATTGTGCAATGGTCTTTGAGCTACAGTGTCTTTTATAGACAGAGGTTGGGACCCCTCAAAAGTGTCATGGCAAAAAGGCACTGAAGAGGGACACACACCCTTAAATAATCTTAACAATTAGCATATGTGCTTGAGCTGTTATCCAATTGGGGATGCTTTGGATGTTTAGTGTTAGTTAGGGCCTTATGTACCAACTTGGGACAGGTTAGGTAAATGACCACCTTTCGCAAGAGCAGCCTCTTGTGATGATGGCTCATAGCTTCCAACCCTCCCGGACGCTGTCTTTCTGTGCCAAGTCATCACATGCTTTCATGTTCCATGGTTTGAATGAGGAAATGGAGAGAAAGGGTATAGAAAGCGTTTCCAGGATGATTGGCAGCTGTAGGGGAGCTATGTGCCTGTTCCTGTGCCTCTGCAGCTCCCCTTTCCAGAGCCTCATGCCTTGCCATCTGCATCATTGTGCTGTGTATGCAAGGTTACCTGTTCTTCAAACACTGCAGAGACACTGGCCCAAAGACACTGGCCCTAGAGAGGGCAGTGGACCTCTCAGAGCCTGGCTGACTGGCGGCTCACAAATGCAGCAAGTTGCCTTTGCGACGGAAGGTCCAATCTGCTGCCCATTGCTCAGCCCACCAAAATGGCCTCTGGCCTAATAGCAGCGTGCAGCCTTTTCTCTCCAGAGGAACCTCTGCCCTATGGGGCCTTCACGCTGTTATGCTCTGAATTCCAACTACACACGGGGCACGCACGTCACTGGAGTCATTTTCCAAATGAACAAATTGTGTTTTCTTCTTCGTTGAGTCTGATATTTGAGCCAATCTGTGCAGCAATTTCCTCCTCTTTGTTTTGCTGACCCTGAGCGCTTTCTCAGCCCCACCGTAATTACGGCCTCTCCTGCCACTGGGAGTGTGGCCCGTTCAGCCACAGGAATGATTTAGCTGAACACGAAGAGGAAAGAGGCCCAATTCCAGGGCCTTTGTCTCCATTTCTGATGCTGGTTATTTACAAAGTCAGCTCTTACATATTGAGTCAGAGAGAATTTCCTGGTGGCATAGGAGAAACAGGTCTGTGGGGGGCACTCACCTGTAGGCTTCTCACTTATGTGACACCCCTGTGACACTCAATGCTTACCTGGCTCTTCAGTTCTTTCCTCCAAAGAGAACAGGGCTATTTCCAAGGAGCAGTATGGGCAATGACATTCTGTGTGCGTGCTTGTCTCAGATGTCACATCCATTGTCATTGCCTTTCCTTGTGTAAACCGCTATGGTATCTTTGCCCTTGACCTATAAAAGAATAAAGTGAATTCTCGTCTTAAAAATAGGCATTTCCTAAGGATAAAGGAAAGAGAATGGCGAATATGAAGGGACCAGCACTAGCTGAACTTCATTCAGTCCATTCAATCTGTTCACCTTGCTTCCTTCTCTGTCCCCAGGAACCCCCTATTTAACACACTTTTTCATTTGCAATAGACCCATCCACCCATCTTCCCATCCTTACATCCTACACATTCATTAAGCACTTCGACTATCTGTTGTCAAGAGACTGAACTGTGCTTCTCCCCAAATTTGTATATTGAGGTTCTAATCCCCAGGATCTCAGAATGTGACTATGTTCGGAGACAAAGCCTTTGAAAAGATAATTAATGCAAAGTGGGGTCACATGGGCAGGCCCTAATTCAGTGTGACTGATGTTCTTCTCAGCAGAGGTTAGTGCAGAAAAACAACAGTATGAAAGACACAGCAAGCCAATGGGCACGATGCTGGGCATGATGGCTTGCACCTTTAATCTCAGCACTCAAGAGACAGAGGCAAGCAGATATCTGTGAGTTGGCCCTCCTGGTGAGTTCAAGGATAGTCAGCACTATAAGATTCTTTATCAGAGAGAGTGGGGGGAGGACACATTATGAAGATAAAGCGGTGATGAGTAGGAGCCTCCCAAATGGCTCGGAGCCCAGTGCAGAACCTGAATGCTGTGGACTTAGGTGAATGGGCAGCCTTTTTTCTTTCCACCATCCAACCAACAAGGGATGAAAGAAGGGAAGGCCTCTCATGAACTGTAAGCCAGAGGCTTCCGCTCTGAGTCCAGCAGGCTAATATGACCAGCAACACGTAGCTGGCAACTTGATAATTCAGAGAGACAGAACTTGTACAGGCCCTTTTCCAGGGAATCCCACAGACAATCTGCGGACACACTAGGCGGCTAAAGTAATGCAGCAAAATTGACTGTCTATTGTCTATAGCCTCTAGGCTATACTTTCAGGCCTGTGACACTTGACACATTGGTTACCTGAATGCTGTCCCATGTTTCTGATGTTAATCAGCAGTGCCTGTTACAGAGAATCTTATGCTTTGAATGGGTTGACCCCTCTGGGGGCATACAGAAGAGTGAGAACTCAAGATCTGTCCTCAGGTTGTGAAGTTCCAACTGTCTTTGCCGGCTCTCAGTCTTGAGAGGAGAGACTTACCCAAGATGGACTCAGGGCAGGTTCTGGACCTCGTGTGACAGGGCAAGTCAGTGGCTGTTGCTTGAGGAGGTCAGAGCTGAGGAAGATCAATGTAGGCTAGAACAGTTCATTTAAGTGGCAATTAGTTATAATTAATCAATTATGTAATTGAGTAGCACTTAATTATTTACTGCCTTGTTCGGTTTTCCAACCGCTCCAAAGTGTTTTCCCAACCAGAGCTAGAGCTCCCTGGGACAGGGTCATTCCTTGGAGTCCAGTGGGGTCAGGGTCAGGTTCTCACATGGAAGGGCAGTTATATAAGGAAGTGGAGGGCCATGGGGACAATCACTTTGAGGTCAAAGTACCATGGTTCTGCCAAGAAGTGATTATGAGTGAGTCAGCCACCAGGATAAACACAGAGCAACAAGGGACCAATGTGGCAGAGAATGAAATGGGGAAGAAGGTCCCTTAGGTAATGCATGGGAACAGGGACACTAGAAACATCTTTACACCATGTGAGGGATGTGTCCCAGGAAGCCACCCTGCAATGGGGATGTGAGCCTCTTAGAGGATTTCGGGCTGGTCCTCTGAATGAAACTCCAGCAGAACTGTGTTGAGACTGCACAGGGAATATCGTGTGAACACAGACAAAGGAAAGCTAGTTCAGTCTCAGGGATTGTCAGGGCTCTAATGGGGCTGAGCTTTGGGAACAAGAGCTGCCTCATTGACGCTGATTAGGAAATCAAGGATACTGCAGTGATGTACCCCTGGAAAATCAGGGTACGGTGCCTCAGGACTTCAGGCTTGTGGGAAAGAAGCACAGCGAAGCTTCAGCCATATGGCAGCCAAATGAGTCTGAAGTGGCGTAGAAGGCAGACTCCCACAGTTAACGCTTAATGGGGAGTGCCCCAAACAGCAACCTCTTAAATTCCAGGTTTCTATAGCTGGCTCAGGTCTGGCTCATTTACAGAGAACTATGGGGCCTCCTCTCACTCCGTGAGGTCAGCGGTGTTATTACCTGGATTCACAAATGGGGCAGAACACCCCGAGACTTGCAGACTGATTGCTTTCATTAACTTTAATTGGATTCTTTCGTACATGGAAAGAGAAGTGTAACCAGGGTTTAATTGGAAGAACATCTCGGACCCAGGGTGACACAGGATTGTAAACAGTAAAAGTGCTACAGCTGTGTTGGTGGAAAAATGTTGAAGTCACTCGTGGCGTTCGTAAGAACAGCTCACAGATTTGGAAGCTGGCTGGAAGTTCTGGGTGTGTCAAATTTGGGAATTGTTTTTGGTGTGCTTGTGAGTATGTGTGTGTGCCTGTTTAGATCAGGGCAATGCGGAATCAGATGTTTGTAAGTGAATGATAGCAGAGTCCAGACACATCCCAACTCGTACCAAGAGAGATCAGCTCTAGCTTGGAGTCTCTCGGTGCAGGGCTATTTTCTGAACTGCCCTGGAGCAGCATGTGAGGCCTTTCGAGTTGAGTCCAACCTTGCTAACCCATCTCTCCGCTTTATTGTGTTATAACTCATCGTGCCTGGGCTGTGTCTTTCATCAGAGCCGGCAAAGTCCCACTAGCCTTTAGGACCTGGGGTTTATGTTTCCACTGTGAAGACTTGGCCAGCCGCCCTGGAAGAGGTGGCTGCTCGGTGCTCTGTGGTTCCACAGTACCATATTCATACCACAAGACCTGAAGCTATCTTGAAGCTGGGAAGGGAGAAAGAAGGGCTCCCATGTCCAGAATTTCAAGTATCAGCTAAGGCACAGTCACTTGGTAGTGGAGGTTCTTCTTATGTAGAGAACTTGGGACCCTGGGATTCAATGGACATTTGGGGAACATGTGAATATGTAGGTCAGTGGACTAAAGGTTTATGCAGGTCTCAGGAGTTTGTCAGTGTTGACTGTCATCCTGTAGGTGATGGCTCTTGGCCTGTCCTCAGAAAGCCTGAAGAATCCTCAAGAGTAGGTTGTTGCCTACAAGACTATCTTAAGCGTTCGCTGCTTTCCTGCAGGCCTAGTTCTGAAGAATGAGCCTGGCATTTCAAGGGCACCCACGCAATGTCTACCTGTTACCCACTGCCTCTGTTTTCTGCACATATATTTCTTGGAGCCTGTGCCTAGATCTTTCCTTCTCTCTGGATGGCAATACCTGACACCTTCAGGGGGTCCCTGTCTTTAGGTTTAGGCAGAAGTGCTAATTGAGGCATCCAGCAAGCCCTGGGTGGTGATGTTAGTAGCCCCTGAGTCATTTCTGATGCAAGCAGTCACTCCTGGGTACATCAGGGTCTGATCCTATTACACCCTGTGGATTTGATTGGAAGGAATATCTCAGGCATTTAGCCGGCTAAGAGCCCACCTGGATCTCTTTCCTTTCTCTGGAGTCTCCTCTACTGACCTGCAGCTGCTTGGCTAACCAGATGGGGGCGTGGCACTCACATTCCCTAGACAAGCTGAGGGCTCCTTCCATAGGTCACTGAGAAGTTCACGAACAGGTCACCATCGAGGGCTTCCCTTTCCCTACCCACCGCTCTTTGATTTAAAACACAGTCTTTTCTAATTCACACAAAGAAGTAAGTCATCAGAGGTAACTGTTTTAGTAGTACACAGGCTGTTGGTTCCAACGGGAGAGTTGAGATAAGGAGAAACAGCTTGCTGGGCTGAGGGAAGCCTGGGCTCTGGCCTCTGGCCAGATTTGCCTGGCTCAGTTTCCTGTGTACCAGGTTGGATGTGCAGGTGTGTTAGCTGCTTTGCATGGCTGGGACCAAAATACTCAACAAAAACAACAGAAAGGCTTATTTTTGCTCATGGGTTCAGAGGGTCCCTTATTTGGAAGGCTCAGATAGCATCATTCCATCACAGAGTCCCCTCACATCTACATAGACCAGGAAAGCAGTGGCTATGGCCAGAATCTGTTTGGGAGTCACTTCCCAAGGTCCACTCCCGGTGACCTCCTTCTGCTAGCTAAGTCCCACATCCAAACATTCCCCGCAACCTTCAAAATACTCCCATATGCCAGGAACCTAAAATCTGAAACAGGATCCTCTGGGAGACATTTCAGATTCAAATCACAAGAGCAGGTGAGGCACTTGGGCAAAAGATAGCAGCCAGGGTCAGAACATGTAGCCGCTGAGCACACAACATGTGGTTAGTTTTAGTTAAAATGGGCCCCACCCACAGATTATATGCTTTAGAGTTCAATGACATAGAGCAAAAGAATTACATGGAAGAAAATCTTAATAGTTCTTATATTGATTATATGCTAGATGGTAGTATTTTGAATATACTGGCTAAACAAATTCAGTGAATTTTGCCTCATTTTTTTGTCTTAAAGGAGAGCTATTGGAGAATTGGAAATTTGGTATGGCTTGCACTTCTTTACTACAGAACAACACAGGTCTGTGTTCTCTGACACAGAGGGAGGGTTAAGGGAGATGGGTTCTAGGAGGATAGAGGCCGTTTCTGACCTGGCATCAAACCTTAGAAAGCTGATGGAACCAGAGACCTGGAAAGAACATTGTCTTAGTTTGTTTTATTTTTTTATTGCTGTGACAAAGACAATGACAAAAAAACCCCAAAAAACAAACAAACAAACAAAACCAAAATGGGGAGGGAGGAATTTGTCTTAGCTTCTAAGTATAGTCCATCAAAAGGGATGCCAGAGCAGGAACCTGGGGGCAGGAACTGAAGTAGATGCCACAGAGGGTGTCGTTTACAGGCTTGCCCCTCACAGGTGGTTCAGCCTGTATTCTTAGACAAGTCAGGGCCACCTCCCTAGGCATGGCACCACCCACAGTGAACTTGGCTTTTCTACATTAGTCATCAATCAAGACAATACCCTGCAGACTTGCCTACGGGCCAACCCGATGGAGGATAGAGGCATTTTTTTTTTCAGTTAAGATTCCCTCTTCCGAGATATGTTTATGCTTGCACCAAGTGGTCAGAAATAACCAGCACAGTGTGTATCTTCATAGGATAGACATCTTTCATGGCTTGTTCTGAGACTGACTGAGGTAAAGTTCCCTTTAGAATATCAACCCCCATTTTAGATCTACACTAGTGTGAGGTGAAGCACGGGGTTCTAGAGAGATGTTATTAGGGAAGAAAATTAAGTGAGGTGATTGGTCTTCTTGAGATTGCATTGTCCTGACCATTATAGACTGTTAGGTTTCCCTTACTGAGATGTCTATCTGCAAAAATTTCCTGCCTGGTTCCCTGATGCTGTGTATAAAGACAACAAACAAACAAAAACAAGCAAAAAAACCCCCAAACCAAACCAAACCAAACAAAAATCCCATTGTATATAATGGCAAAAATGGTGAAGGTGCTATTGTAGTTCAGTGGTACCTAGCATGTGCTGAGGACCTAGGTTCAATCCCCAGTGTGGAACAGAAAAAAAAATAAGGAAGAAGAAATGTTTCTACTAATAATAGTGTTTGGTAGTTCATCAGTCTTACTATGAAGGCATGCAAATCCTCTATGAATTTTGGTGTCTGATTTGATGTCCAGTTTCCATCTGTAGTGGAATTGAGGAATCTCTTAGAAACATTTGATATGGACACCTTTCTCTAAGCATTCCCTTGCTCTGTATTCCAATGCCAGTTTATTTCCAGTCAATGAATACTTCTCCTACATTATCTTATGTCGTTTCATGTTCTATTTAAGTCTGTGCCAAAATAGTCAAGTGGAGACTCCTTGGTATCACTCAACATGATTTCTCGGGGTCATTGTTTACATTGTGTCTTTATCCAGCATACTTGGCCAGCTCTCCTGGCACAGACCCCTATTCAGACAGGACTTTGGAGCTTCCACTTCTCACTAAGACATCAGCAACATGTCAACCTTCCCCTTCTGCCATGGAATTTAGAAATGACTTATTCTCCTCTGCTTTGTAAAGTCTTTTGTTTTGCTGCAACTGAGTCCTGGCTTCTATAGTTAGTCCTGGAATTAAATGAAAGGGGAGCGATGTGCAGATTGAGTGGATCAGAACTTCACTGAAAGGAAACCATCAGTGCACCCATTCTTCTGACGTCTTCGGTTCATGCAGCTGTCACTTTACATGTTATCTGGGCAAATTTTCCTCCCACCCAGTATATGTGTGTGTGTGTGTGTGTGTGTGTGTGTGTGTGTATGTATGTGTTTGAATGTGTGTGTATGTGTGTGTGTCTGTGTGTGTGTTATGGACAGATGCATGTGCCTCGACCTGTGCAATATGCATGCATAGACTAGAGGTTGATTTTGAATGCCTTCTTTAAATTGTTTGAGCCCTTATTTTTGAGACAGGGTCTCTTTCAATGAACCAATAGCTCACAGCTTTGGCTAATTTCCCTCCCATTGAACTGTGGGGAGCTTCCTGTCTCCTTTCCCTTCCCACCCATACTCAGGTGGGCTTGTAGATGTGTCCACTGGGCCTGGCTTTTTACATGGGTTCCAGTCAAAACTCAGGTTTTCATGCTTGCTTTACCCATGGAACCATCTCCCTGATTAGGAAGGACTTGGTTAAACTGCCTATTAAAAAGACGTTTCTTATGGATCTATTCCTAATGTATGAATATATTCCAAAGCCCAGTAATACAGGCATATTTTCCTTTTCAGTAGAATTGTCCTTGACAGTGGTCTAAGTAGGAGAGAGTCAGATGCAGCAAGAATGATTAGAGATTCTTTTCTTTTGCTCAGGCAACCTTTAGGGGACTAAATGCTAAGCAGACAAAGGACCCCTTGCTATGTAATTCAAAATAAAAAGAGTATTAAATTTTAAGCATTTACTTTAAACTAATAACCCAGATAGGTTTTGAAGCATTTCAAATGCTGAATCGATTTGAGCATGTGTTTGGTGCTCCAGTTTTGTCAGTACCCTCATTGTGCCTTGGGTTGGCTAATGGGAGCCCCATCAGACCTCTGAGGCAGGGTATAGGTGGCTGTTGTGTGTTGAATCCTTGACCTCCAGCTGGCCATGCTATTTTGGGAGATTCTATAATCTTTAGGAAGTAGAGTCTTGCTGTAGAAAGTAGAGCCAGAGACCTACATTCACATCAGAACAAGGGACTGAGCTACCAAGGTCCAGTGGAAGAGCAGAAGGAGGGAGAAGATGAGCAAGGAAGTCAGGACTCTGAGGGACTGGCCCACCAACAGAGACAGTGTGCTTGATCTATTGGGAGCTCATCAAATCCAGCTGGACCAAGACTGAATGAGCATATGACCTAACCAGACTCTCTGAATGTGACTGCCAATGAGGACTGACTGAGAAGCCGATGATAATGGCACTGGGACCTATCTCTTCTGCATGTATTGGCTTTTTGGGAACTTATTCTATATGGATGCACATCTTCCTAGACCGAGATGGAGGGGGGAGGGCCTTTGGCCTCCCATAGGGCAGGGTATCCTGTCCCATCTTAAGGAAGCAGGGGGAGGGCGGTGGGGTAGTGGGGGAGCGGGAGGGCCGGGAACAAGGGGAGTAAATGTAAATTTTTCTTTTAACAATTAAAAAAATAAAAAAAGAAAGTAGGTATCAGGGGGCGTATGTTCAAAGGTCTCCAGTCTTTCTCATTCTCTGCTGCATGTTCTCCATGGAGTTAACTTCTTCCTCTTCTACACACTATGCCACAGTGGGGCTCCATCTTACTGTGGGCTCACGATCAGTGGGACCAAGGACTACAGACTGAAATCCCTGAAAACGTGAACCGAAATAAATCCTTCCTTCTCTCCAGCTGTTTCTGTAAGACACTTGGTCATAGGGATAAAGTCTGGTTAATACAGTGACAGAGAGATAGGTATTCAGGGAAGCCATCGGGAGCCTCCCTGGTCACCACTGGCCCTTGCACTTCAGAATTCCTGGCCTGAAATTTACTGCCATCACAGGTAGAGGAGGAACACCCCGAGGTTTGCTCTTACTCTATATTGTTTTTAGTGATCCACATCAAAGTACTTATTATGGATCTAGCATTCAAAACAAACAAACAAAACAGAGCATCAGTGTACCATGACCAACATCCTTCTTTCGGAGGATGTGAAAGCATTCACTTGACAGAGAGCTGGAAGCAGAGGGTCCCAGACCCAGGGGTCTTACTCTGCCACCCATCAGTAAATAGAAAGTATATCTCAGGAATTCCTTGCACAGTGCTTGGCATGAATGAGTGAGTGGATGAATAATGAACAGTCTCACCCGTAATGGTTTCGGAAATACAGTATCATTTTCAGCCACATACTGGGATACTCAAACCTTTTAATGATAGACTAAATTTCCCCAAATTAGAGAATAGATGCCAAATATTTATTTGTCTAGTAGATTCTTAGAGCAGCATCCTTCATCCTTAAACCTCAGGGTGCATTCAAATAAAATTACAAATAATTAAAATCTTTTAAAAATATCCCAATAAAAACCTTAAAAACAAAAATGATATTTTATGGTTAATAAAGCTAGCATATAGGCATGATTACAATGCTATGCAATCATGTACATAATTATTACATAAATAATATATAATCATCCTAATAAACCATACCATTCAGCCACTCCTTCCCATGAAGCTTCTCTATTTATAGGCCTGATGTGGTTGGCAGGGAGGGCAAAGATAGATTTGGGGGATGCTCGAGGATTAAGCACAGTGTGTAACTTGGAAGAGCCTGTGTGGCTTACTAATTTAAGAGTTTACCTCTTAATTGAATGCAGAAAATTGGCTCCAGGCTCAGTGGTGCCCTGAAAGGAATAGCTGGGGACCTGTGAACTTGTTTTTATCTGTCTTTTGTCCTGCCCACCCTACTGTCTTCCAAACACATATGAGCTTCCTCTGCCTTTCCATGTGCAGCTGAAGTTCCCAGAGATCCATTGTTTGCTCCCTACCCGCTAGGTGTCTGCAGGCAGACTGACGCACCATCTCGTGACCTCTGATCATTTGTTCTTCCTCCATGGATTCCTTTCATGCTTCCATGTAAGCTGTATTCCTCCCAAACCAGGGAAGATGGTGGCCTCTCTAGTCTGCATCTCTGTCGTTCTTTATTTTTCTATGGTGGAAGGAAGATGTGCTATGGACTAAATTAGGCAGTAGAGGTCATATTGAGGAGGAAAGACATGCGGCAGTTTGACAAGTCATGGTTTCCTTAAGGACGAAGTTCTCGTACTTCAGTGTATGGAATGGAGTCCTTGGAAAGCCCGATTAAACGCTGATTTCTCTGCCTTTGAACTCTTCCCATTAAACATTCTGATTCAGGGGTGCAGGGCTTGAGAGTCAAGCTGCTGAGAAGATCATTCTTTGAGGAACATGAATTTAAAGAAAAATCTGAAGTATGGTTTCAAGATTATGATGACTTTTAGCAGAAAAAAAACCCCCTATGTCCTGCAGTTGTTTAACACGGTGTTGTCAAATAACAAAACAAATCTACTTTCAGGCGTTTATGTGATTGTCTGCGTATATCTGTGCACCAAGTGCATGCCTGGCGGCTTCAGAGGCCAGAGGAGGGTGCTGGACTCACTGAAACTGTAGTTACAGATGGTTATGAGTTGTCTGGTGGGTGCTGGGAACTGAACCTGGGTCCTCTGCAAACACTGCAGGCGCTTTTGTCTGCTGAGCCATATCTTTAGCCCTACACATTGGTTTTTTGTAGGACATTTGTTGAATTCCGCTTACCACGTATTTGTCTAACTATAGAGATGTGAGATTTTCCCAAGGCTCCAGGAGACAAGCAGAGGAACTGGAGCTGGAGGCTAGACCCTCTCTTCCATATCCAGTGCTTCCAAGACCTGGCCCATTGCTATTGTGTCTTTGTGTGTGTGTGTGTGTGTGTGTGTGTGTGTGTGTGTGTGTGCATGTGTGGGATGGGACTTGTTCTCCTGCTTTTGCTTCACAGGGAACCCTTCACTCAGTATTGCAGGCAGTGGAGTCAAAGTCTCCCAGAAGGGCTGAGTGGTCTGTGCGTGTTGCAGAATCTGTCATCACAGCCCCTCTTCTGTGAGTCACAGAACATATTCTCATTGGAAAGGAAACAGCATAACAAGAGTGCAAGGGGAAGCATCATTAAATGTGGGCCTGTCTCTGGACCAGTGAGCAGCATCCCATCCCACCAAGAGACAGGTGGTGCAATGGATTGTGATGTTGTCTTCCATTCCTAATTCAGAGTCTCTATGCAGTGAGGTTGGTTTGGGCTCAGGTCAGACGTGGGAGACCTAGGACTCAAATTATTCAGGCGAGTTAGCAACCGTGTGTTTATCATTGTGCTTATCACCTCCATCTGCATAGCTAGCACTCAAGTCCAGGAAGAACAAGTCATTCCCCTCTTCATGGCCCTCAGTGAACCTGAGAACAGAAGCATCACCAACCCCCCTCTTAATTTTAATTTGAAAGTCCCATTCTGTTCCCAAATCTTCCCATTTCTTTCCAACTATGTTCACTAAAATTTGAGTTTGCTTCTATTGTGAGAAGGTCTGTTTGGACAGATTTCTCTGTCCTGCCAGAATAGAAGCACCACAGTTGGCTGGAGTTCACTGAAAAATCATTTATAGTCCATACCATTGTATCCTAATCCCAATGTTTTCACATTCTAAGATACCCATTGCCCTCCAAATCATGGCAGATGCCTGGTGTTCCAATCCCAAAGTGAGACTCAGCAAAAAGAGAACAGCTGAGATCCGAGATCTACATTGGATGTCATGACTCTATTTTGTCCTATTTGGAAAATACCAGGAGTGAGTGTCTCAGGGATGTCTGTATTTTCAACAGCGATTCTCATACTGCAGGAAAAAAAATCCAATCAGCAGCTTCTAGGTGAAGATAGCCTGGGTTGAAAATCATTTGCAATGAACTACCCAGTCTGAGCCCTCTGCCATGAAGGGGAATCACACATTGTTTCCTTGGCATTGATCATATCTAGGACTCAGAGGTGGCTTTAATTGTCACTGTCACATTGTCCCATCTTGCCTTTCATGGTGCAACGAATGCTGAGCTGTCTGGGCTCGGATGATGTCTTTTTTTGTAGGGCTTACATATCCTTGGGCTCTGCAGGGAGCTGATGATTCTTCCAGGAGATGCAGATGCCTCTATCACCAGTTACAAGGGACGGACAATTGATGACCTTGTGGTGACTGCTGTCCTGCAGAGGGTGAGACCAGGGTTATTCACAGCTTGGTAATTGGTACTGATCCTGAGCTCTTCATCCTCGGGAAATACGGGCATCAGTAGGGCAGCTCCCGATCAATGCAGGAACATCGAATACACAGAATCCCCAGAAAAAAAAGCCAGAATCAAAAATGGATTTGTGTTTAGCATGCCTTGTATATCCTGGTCTAGTTATGAATAATTTAGCCTTTCCTAGGCTGAATAGACTATATTTAGCAAGCCTATTTTGCTTATAATACATCCTGTCCTCTTATGAAGAAGCATAAAGCACGAGAGCTGCTCAGAATTGGGGTGACTTCATTTTGTGGGAGCAGGAGTGCATAGGCATCTTCACCTGCCGTCTTGTGCTACCGTGCACCTGGGAGAACTGAGGCAGACATTCTCAGGGCCGATGCAGCTGATAGACTCCTGGAGAGTGCTTCTTTGTTGGGCATAGGGCAGGTACCCTCTGCCCATGTATCGATGGCTCTTGACTATGTCACCTGTCTAATAAAGAGGATGGTGGCAAGATTTAAGGGGCACCAATAGTGCTGGTTCTTGTTATGGACCCAAAGGAAAAATTATGGCAAAACAAATCAATCACCTGAGGGGACTTCATGAGACTCCTGTCAAAGGTGTAGGAAGGCTGAAGGAACTCTCATGGGATAGTTCCAGAATAGGAGGAGCAAGCTCTGCCACCCTAGGTCTGTGGAAGCAAAGGCAGAGAGCAGTTTCCAGAACCTGAGAAGTTGGAATCATGTGGCTTAGTTGCTCAGAAGGAGCTCAGTCTTTGCTTAGGGGACTCTGCTCATGGTGGTATCACATGGAGAGAGCAGAGAAGGTAGCCGTCCTAACAAACTCGCCTCTTATCTCCCATCTCTTGCAAATACAGAAGTCTCCCTTCCCCACTGGCTGAACTCAACAGGAAACTAGGAGCATGGGCACCCCTTACCTAGTCCACAGAAGCCTGCCTCCTGGAGAGCAGAGAGGAGAAGGGACCTGGAGGTGAAAATGAATGATCTCAGGGAACCCTGTCAGCACCTCTTGTGTCCAGAAACCTCGGCAGCACGTTGTATTGCATCATCTCTAGAAGGTTCTTGTCAACTTGCAAATATCAACTTTGGGGAAACTGACATATCCTTTAGTATGTGGTTCAGACCCTGTTTCGTGGGATTGCCTGCCTATCATTTGTCCTGAGGATGAAATCCTGAATAGGCATGGTGGGATGGAAGTGGTATTAATGTCTCAGCCATGGGGTGTTTCAGCAGGAAGCTGTGCACCTTTGGGGACCTTGTGTAACTGTTGTGACTACCTGGATAGTGGAAGAGGGGAAGACTATGAAACTAGAAGACGGACTCTTTGACTTGTTTTGGAAGCTGGAGGCAGATCTTCCACCCCATTGCTGAGTGTCAGAGGTCTCCTAGGAATTCATAGCCAGGTCAGTTTTTCAGAAGGTAGAACATACTTACTCACAAATAGTGATGGCGACTCTATGAAAAATGATTAAGATCCTTAGCTACTCTTTAACAGTCTATTTAAATGCTGGGTGGTAAGTATGAGAGTGTTTGTTGCATTGTTTTCTGTTATTTTCATGTATCATATGTAAAAATAAAGTAAATTCTAGGTTCATTTTAACACATGAGCTGGTCTTCCTGGGCCTTGGGAGAGCTGTTGAGGGCAACAAGGGAGAAGTTGAAGAGGGGCAAAATGGGATCCCATCCTACATTTTTTTCTAGACAAAAATAAACAAACAAATAAACAAACAAAAACCTGGAAACAGATATTCTTGGCTTGCTCCCATGCTCCCTTCTGCAAGTCCCACCCAATTTTTACCCAGCTTCTCAGTCTCATCCTTGTGACAGCTCCATCATTTCCCAGGCTCTCTGATCCCTACACATTTCTACTCTGGATGTTCAGCCTTCAGGATCACTCCATGACTTCTCTTGGGAAGTTTGTGGAATGGATGTTCAGCCTTTGGGATCACTCCATGACTTCTCTTGGGAAGTAGGTGGAATGGATGTTCAGCCTTTGGGATCACTCCATGACTTCTCTTGGGAAGTAGGTGGAATGGATGTTCAGCCTTTGGGATCACTCCATGACTTCTCTTGGGAAGTAGGTGGAATGGATGTTCAGCCTTTGGGATCACTCCATGACTTCTCTTGGGAAGTAGGTGGAAAGTATTCCCATTATCTGCTGACGCTTAGTAAACTATCTTAAAACTTAGCTGTTTAAGATGGCCACCTCACCATAGGGCATTGTGGAGACAGTTGCCTGTTTACATGTCTCATAGTGTCTGGGTTTGGCTTGAAATCGTGGTGTGGGCTTCCTTCATTCTAGATTTCTGTTTATTGCATTTCTGTTTCTGGAAGTTGGGTGAGTTCTCTGATTCTCTTTCTTCAGCTGCCTTCTTAAGGCTCACTTAGACTTCCTCACAGCACATGGTCTCAGGGTAGTTAAGCTTACTCCATGGTATCTGCCTCCCTCCATGAAAGTGGAGGTTGTTGATCCTTCTACAGGCTAGACTAATAAATGTGGTCTCACGCCATGATACCCATATTGGTCAAAGCAAGTGCTATGGCCAACCCATTCCAAAGGGAAGTAAAAGTGCTGTCACTTTCTGATGAAGGTGGCACACATGTCATAATGGAGGAAGGAACCAACAAGGGTCAACTTTGAAGACTCTTTTTTACTTTTTTTTTTTTAAAAAAAAAACACAAATGAGTCAGGCTGACTTCAATTTACACGCTGGCAGATGATCAATAGGAATTACTAAAAATGTCTATGAGTTCTTTGATGGCCTAGCTCTAGAGATGTGATTATTTCTCCTTGAATCTAGGCAGGTATGTGGCTGCTAAATGGAAGATAGTGGAAACTACTCTGCATGCCTTTAAAGGCTAAGGCTACATCACATGGACCACGTAGCTTCTGTGTTGTTCTCTTGGAATGTATACTCTGAGAGAAGCCAGCTACCATGTGAGAGTCACACCGTCAAGTGATAGTTTGCTAGAGACACACAGCTGAGCTCCCAGAGAGCACCTTGGCACTGCCTGCTCCCATTTGACTGGACTAGCTCGGATGTCTAGTTCACTTGAAATTTCATGTGACATACAGGTTCAGCTGACATCTCCCTACCAGTTTTAGAGACATCAAATGAGACATCCAAGGTATATCCAGACACATGCTCTTCCCTGATTTCTGACCTAAGATGTGGGGCAGGGGTGAGATCATTATTTAAAGCCAGTAGGTTCTGAGGGCAGTTGTTATACAGTGATGTTAATGGGATAATTTATGAAATCTCCTGGAAGTATTTCTGTTTTGGGGCTTGGAGTCCACTCATGAGGTAGACGTTAAGGAAATGGAGGAAAGGTATCCCTGCGGACTGATAAGGGTGACTGTCAGTGATAACAGGCCCGACAAGCTGTGACAGTGGATTAAGCTCCCCAAAGAACTCTTACATTCACGGATTCTTTTCTCCTTTCAGTTATGAACCCACAGGCAGAACCCAAGCCACTTCCCCTCCTGGATCTGATGATATCATCTTAAAACAGGACAGAAATGCCTTTCTTGCATTTCTACGAGCCTTCAATGAGGTCCCATTGTTGCCTAGCACATCGGCTGGCATGTAAATGCCCACGAATTCGTGCATCCAGCCTGTGTTTGCTGACTAAGTTTGTGGAATCTTGGGCTAGTTCTCAGACCCAGAGGTTGTCTTCATGTCTTGATTGCTTTTCAAACAGCTGCAGTATATACAAGGCTTCCTCCATCGTGGGTCTCAGGTCCATGTTGTGGAGAGGGAGTTTCATTTTTAAGTGGCAGCTTGTGCTGGCTTCCAATTGTAAGGCACATTGAAACCCAGGACTTTCAATGCCAGGCAAAGGTTAACCTACTGATTCAGAGAAGGAGCCCTTAGGTTGGGTAGTTTACCAACTGGACACAAACTAGAATCACCTGGAGAAAAGAGTCACAGCTGAGGAATTGCTGCCATTCGATTGGCCTGTGGGCAGATCTGCGAGGCACACACACATCTGCCACCCTGGTACAGGTGGCCCTATGTGCACATTGTGCCAGCTGTGGGAAACACGTCAGTTAGGAGTGTTCCATCATGGTCTTTGCTTTGGTTCCGGCTTCCAGGTTCCTGCCTTCAGTTCTTGCCCGGGCTTCCCTTGATAACTGGCTGTAATCTGTAAACTAAACCCATCCTTCTCTTCAGTTACTTTAGGTCTCTGTTTTATCGTAGCGCCAGAAGACTAAACCAGAAACAAGACTCAGTTCCAGAGTTTGCACTTAAGAGCTAATTGAACTTGGGTGAGTTATGTAACCACTCTGGCCCATCATCTCCTCCCCCCCCCCTTGCCGTAGTAACAGCAATGGTAACTGGCTCTGTAAGACCTATTGTAAAGCCTTCCAGCTGAGCATGGGAAACATGCTAACATTTAGTCTGGGCCAGCCCAGCTCCAAGGATAATAATAATATTGTTATATTATCATTGTCACTAGACTTGCCCTTGAGAACTCACCCAGATGTGAGCAGGCAGGTTCTGGATCCAGGCTCTTAAGACCCCTAACAGAGTGAAGCATGGGGGAGACACAGACATTTCTGTGTTACAGAAAAATGGGAATTTCTAAAGTGAGAGAATGGCAAACTCAACTTCCTTCTCTCTCCTTCTCTTCCACTCCCTGCACTCTTATTTTCTCATTTCCTCTTCTCTCCTTTAAAATGATGACAATATGTTCAAGGTGTGCAAATCAAAGGCGTAGATTAGAAAGCAGAGAATGAATGCGCTTAGCGGACCCAGGAAGTCTTCAGGGGACTGAAATTGATTGCCCAGAGTGTACCACACAAAGTGATTATTTTTTTCTGCATGTGGTGAACAATGAATGGGAATGAAGTTGGGGGTTGGAAATACCTCTCTGCACCAAACTACTTAGCCCTATGGGTTTCCTGGTGATGGAATGGAACCATGGGGTGTGCAGGCAGAAACACTCTTAGAAGCCTCTTGCTGGAAGAGTCTATGGCAGAGGAAAAGCAGGATTTTTTTTTTAGCAATTTGGAAAGGGTACCCTATCTTTCCTGGGAAATGCTGGGATTGGGGGAATGTACACAAATGAGGGTTTCACCCTTTATGTAGGAAGAGGTCATCAAGGCCTGTAAAATAAATGGTGATTCCTCTACTAGACAGAAAAGAACCCCCTTAAGTGGTCAGTCCCCATTTTCATCTGGGCTAGTTTCCAGCCATTGGACCTTAGGAGGATCTAATAGGACTATAGATGACGATTTCTCTTGTTGCAGAACCCTGGCTCAGGATTGGGCACAGGCTGGAAGATGCCTCCCAGGCTAGAGCTTGTTTTATGATGGGTTTTAGATTGGCTGTGGGAACTATGCCTTCCTGAGCTGAAGTCCCCGAGGGGGGCGAAGTCACCCTTCCTGGATAAGCCGCTTATCCACCCATCTCAAGAGGTAAGATTCTGATTTCCACCTGCTGTTCACCTCTTTTCATCACACAGGTCGAGATTCATTTGAATAAAGAGTGAAAATAAACCCTCCGGGCTCTCAGCTTCTCTGATTCCTTGGCCCACATTAGGAAAGCAGCACCCCTCTAGGTATGGAGTTCACTGCCTCGGAGCAGGAAAGGCTGTCTATTACCTTTGTAATCATCTCTTGATCATGGATAATTTACAGGGTGCTCAGCTTGGGCATCCAGAAGATGACAGGCCTCCATGGAGGAAAAAAAAAGCCATAATAATACTCGGAATCAGACAGACCTAAGTATCTGATTCTTGGGTCCTTTGAATTCTGACAGGCTTCCTACTTCTCTATAATAGTTCTTACAGTGGAGTGTATGTCAGAATCATTTCTGTCTGTCTTCCTGTCTGTCTGTGTATCTCTCTCTGTGAAACAGATTATTAACTTCAAGACATAGAATTCAGATTTGAGGAACATAGGTAGAGTCTAGCATGAATTCCTCAGTTCAAAGTAATACTGATGCTCTTGGCCTAGGCACGTGTTTTGAGACCCTCTTTGTTGGTTGTTAAGTTCTCAAACTGGGATGTCCTGCATCCCAGAACTGGTTACTTAGTTTGCCTATGGAAAACAAAAGATGTTTTATATAAGGCTACAGGTTGGTTCCCAGATCTATGGCATTGCTAGAATGCCCTGAAAGAGTTCTTTCTATTATTTAAAAGAACAGTTCTTTATATTCTGGGAGCCTGGTTACAAATTTGGGGAGGGTGTGACACCTCAACCAGCAGAGTGGAAGTGGCATGGAATCCAGTCTTCTTGTCCATGTCCTGCAGGCACATTTTGCATCCTTTCTCGGAGCATTGCACTTTGGACTGAAGCATTGCCTGCTTGATTTCAATCTAGACATCTGAATTTTTAAACAGTATGCAGAAAATTGCTCTGTTATTTTCTGTTAGAGTATAAAAAAATCACAAAACTCAATGTGCTAGAAATTCTATAGAATCAAATTGTTGTAGGAAGGACTCTTGTTCGTTTTCTGTCTGCCTAGACTCCTGAACTATTCACACAGAAACCATATTATTTAAATCACTACTTGGCCCATTAGCTGTAGCTTCTTATTTGCTAAATAAGAAGCTTATTTACATCTTAGTTTAACCCATCCCCATTAATCTGTGCATTATCACAAGGTCGTGGCCTACCAGCAAAGTTTCAGCCCATCTGTCTCTAGCAGTGGTTCCATGGCTTCTTCTTGACTCTGCTTCCTTTCTCCCAGCAT
The DNA here is from genome assembly GCA_028555095.1 of Dicrostonyx torquatus. Lineage (NCBI taxonomy): Eukaryota > Metazoa > Chordata > Mammalia > Rodentia > Cricetidae > Dicrostonyx > Dicrostonyx torquatus. The sequence continues at coordinate 2,446,131 of JAQHUG010000067.1, read as the reverse complement.
TCAGTTTAGTTTTCCCTGCCTAGCTCTATTCTACCCTATCACGGGCTCAAGACAGCTTCTTTATTAACCAGTGGTATTCACAGCATACAAATGGGAAATCCCGCATCATCAGATAGTATACAGACAACCAAAAATAAGCAATCAGCATACACACACACACACACACACTCAGGCAGAAACACACATAGTACATACATACTCTGTGTTAACTTTTTCTGAACCACTGTCACCCCAGATAGGGTGATAATATCAGACTAAAGAACCAATACTACTCATGCCTCGTCTGGTGAATAGTTTATTGGGCTTCCAGGGGCATGGTATGGGATTATTTACAGGAGTGTGATGACCCCATCCATCTGTACTACTGAAAAGCCACCTCAGAATGGGTGACAGCTTCCCTACAGTGACAGAGATATGCCATCCCTCCTTCAGTTAACCTCCTATATACTCTAGCACCTCCCAAAATAACATGCAATGTGGGCAGAATTATGTGCTGTTGAGATGGAGATGAAAGAGAGTGGCTGTCATCTTAGATGGAAGTCTGATGGTACCCATCTCCTTTCCATGAAGAAATGTCTACAGACTCGTGACAGTCTCCAGTGGTTAAGCACAGTTTTTCTGACTTCTGGAAGGCATAACCTGGAGGACAGAGTTTCATAGTACTCACGCAAATGTATGCACAGTAAAAACATAACTTCCTCTAAGCACATTCTTGCCTTTGTATGTATGCAGATATATATATCATACACACACAACTGAGCATACACATGAAAACCCATGATGCACATATATATGTAGTATACATGTAGTATACATGACACAAACACATGTCCATAAAGAAATATTAGATATACCCTCTACACAAACATACACATGACACCTCACACTTGTGCAAATATACACACAAAAGCACAAATATATCCAATAGACATGAAAGTACAGTAAAACATATAACACACACAAATAAAATCACAACACAAGCTTCTTTAGAGTCATTTATAAGTCAGGAAGAATGAATAATGGGCTGTCTGGGCATTTACAATGCAGCCAATGAAATTTGAGCTCCCTGGCTGTCAAGGAGTGAAACTAGGACACTCATTTTTGGAGCTGTTGGGGTTTCCAGCTCCTCTGTGGTCTTGATCATGGCTTGGCATGTGTTCAGTTGTGGATGGCTTTCCCTATGGCTCTCATGGGTCTGCAGGACACTTTTTAAAAGGTTGACCACCGAGTCACCATGTCTCGTTAGTGGCAGCAGTTACTTTATCTGTGAGAATAACTGTCCTTCTTAGCTTCTCAAGCTGTCACCTGGGTGGTGATTTATTACCTTCCAAAGCTGCAGTAATTGTATAATGATGCAAAATAATGACAAGCCGTTCAGATAAACTGTATTACCTGCAGCATCTTGCATCCTAACTGCATTCCAGCATGCACTATGGGATTTCAGAGCACCCACAGGGCTGACAAGCAGGGGCAGGGCAGCTTTCTGGCTTGAAGAAAGGAAGGGGAAAAAAAAAGAAATGAGATTCAGACCTTGTAAATGGAGAAGCAGAACTGGGCTAATGTGAATTGATTCTGTTTGGGGCATACATGCCAAATGTGGTTGCCTACAGTTTTTTATTAAGCACACACACACACACACACACACACACACACACACACATTCACAACACACACACTGTACTTGCTTTCTATTTTTAAACTGGGACTAGAGAATTAGCCCTTAGCAATTTGTTAATGAAATACATGTTCAAAACAATGGGTACCAGTCATGAGCTGCTGGATATCAATCAGTTTTTATCTTAGTCTTCACCTTTGGCTTTCCTTTATGAAATGACTAAGCTCTTGGCAACAACTCAAACTCAGACCCATCTTCTCACAAGCTAAGGGGTCAGGCCTGATGCAACTTGCCAGTGCCGAAGTATAAAGGACTCAGGGAAGTGATGTTACAGAGTAATTTTCAGATTGGCCTCCCGGTTTTGAAAAATATGTGCAATTCACAAAGCCATTCCTGTGGAAACAAGAGACAAAGTTGCAGTCAGGAATGTCTGATCAGAGGTCCTGTAGTTGCCCCAGTTTACCTGGATTGGGTCTGTGGTTGCTGGAAGGCTTCTTATGGCCACAGAGAAATGGCCTTGTGCAACTAACTCACTGTGGGGATAGGTCGTGGATAAAGGCCCTGCCTGTATTTTCTCCATTTCTTTGTGGTCACCTGCCAGTGAGTATGGGCACTATAGAGAGTTCTCTTGGGATTTTACAAATGAGCATATTGTTTCTTGATGTTGGGGACTGAATCGTGAGGATAAGAAAGGGGACTAGGCCAGAGTACTGATGTTGTTAGTGCTGACCAGTGTCCACTCCTTTCGTCTGTATTGGTTTATATTGCATTGTATTTCCCTCTGTGTTTGTCCATATCTGTGTCTGTGTGTCTCTCACAATGTGGTCCCAGAGGCCTCCCTAGTGTTGGAATTATAGATATGTGCTGCATAGTTTTGTGTCAACTTTACTCAAGCTAAGATAATCTGAGAGGAGGGACCTCAATTAAGAAAATGTCCTTATAAGATAGGGTTGTAGACCAGCCTGTAGGGCTTTTTGTTAATTAGAGATTGGTGGGGAAAGCCAAGGTTATTGTGGGTGGTGCTTTCTCTGGACTGATGGTCCTGGGTTCTATAAGAAGGAGGCTGAGCAAGCCCTGAGGAGCAAGTGAGTAAGCAGAACCCGTTATGGCCTCTGCTCAGATCTTGCCTCCAGGATCTTGTCCTGTTTGAGTTCCTGTCCTGACTTCCTTCCGTGATGAGCTACAATGTGGAAGTATAAACCCAATAAACCCTTTCCTCCCCACCTTGCTTTTTTGGTCGTGGTGTTTCACCACAGCAATAGAAACTCTAAGTAAAACAGAAGTTGGTACCAAGAAGTATTGTATTGCTCTGAGAGACTATGTGGTTTTGGGGAGGAAAAGCCACTGAGTGTTGAGAGATCAGTGAGCTATTCTGTAGGAGCTTGGATGAAAAGAATCTTGAGAGCAGAACAGGTGCTGGAGGTCTGGCTTGTGGAGTTTCAGAGGGAATCAAAGACTCTACTGGGCCATTTGAGTTAAAAATCTGTGTTTCTGGCTATCTGGGCTGAAGAATCAGCTGTGATTAACCAGATACCAGAACCACTAAAGAGAAACCTTTGCTTTGCTGGAATTCTGGATGCTGGTCCGCTGGGGCTGAAGAATCAGCTATGATTAAGACGAGACTGGCATCATTGAGGTGAAGCCTTCTGAGAAGTGTGCCCTAGGGGTCAACACACAGAAGCTATTTTCCAGAGATGGCCAAGGTTGTACCTTATGCTGGCAGCTGAACCTGAAAGTGTAAGAGTCACCTAGGTGGTACTGGTTTTGAAGACATGAAGAGGGTCACGGAGAGCAGCCGAGGTTTTCACTGTGTGGCATGGCTCGTGTACCAAAAGTGAGCCTAAGAGAGGCTGTTAGTGAAAGTACAGCTCTGTTGCTATGGAATACCCCAATGTTTTGGAGATGCCAGTAGCACGGGATCACCACCAAGAACAGAAGCAGCAGTGAAGGGAAGCCAGCCAGAGCCTAGAAGACAAGTCATGAGTCGTGTGTGCTGCAGGGGGCAGAGCTGGAGAAGGGACTCAGGTGCCCTGGAGGGTCCCAGAAAATTGCGAGTGAGTCCCAGATAACTGGACATTTTGGAGTGTGGTTTTGCTTTGTTCAGATTGTAACTGCACCCCGATCCTTTCCTCTTGAAGTAAGGAAGTATTTAACTTAATTTTGATTTTTGCAGGAGCCTACAATTGAGAGACTTCAAACTTTTAAAAGAGATTTTGGAATTTTAAAGAGATGATATTTTAAAGGGACTGAACTTTTAATGTGTTTGGGATGTGAAGACTGTGTTACTCTTAAAGTTACTTATGTTTTTAATGTGCAATCTTTGGGATGAATGAGAAAGGAAAGGTTATTGCTTAACTGTGATGTGTTTGTATGTCAAGCTGACAATGGTCAATTATGCTGGCTAGTTTTATGCCAACTTGACACAAGCTAAAGTAATCTGAGAGGAAGGAACCTTAATTAAGAAAATGCCCCTGTAAGACTGGACTGTAGGCAAACTTCTGGGGGATTTTCTTAATCAGTGATAGATGGGGGAGGATTCAGTCCATTGTGGATGATGGCATCCTGTAGTTTTTTTTTTCCTCTTTACTCTTTTGGGGGGGGGTGCCACCCAGTTCCCAAATAAATCACACGTGGAGGCTTATTCTTAATTTTAAATGTCTGGCCTTAACATGGCTTGTTTCTTGCCAATGGTTCTTAACTTGTCTACCCTTTGCCTCTGGGGTTTTACATGTTTCTATTTCTGTATATCTGTCTTATTTCATGTCTGCCTGTGTGCCTGGGTGACTGGCTTTTGATGCCCTCTCCTCCTTTTCTGTCTCCTTCCTCCTCTCGTCCAGATTTTTTCTTCTATTAATTCGCTCCATCTTCCAGCTCCTCCTATCCTTTCTCCTGCCTCACTATTGGTTATTTAGTTTTTTATTAGACCAATCAGGTATTTTAGAAAGGCACAGTAACATAACTTCACAGAGTTAAACAAATGTAACATAAAAGAATGCAACACATCTTTACACTATTAAACAAACGTTTCACAGCATAAGCAAAAGTAATACATCTTAAAATAATAGTCTACAGCTACATTCCTGGGCTGGTGGTCCTTCCTGGGTTCTATGAGGAAGCTATGAGGAGCAAGCCAGTGAGTAGCACCCCTCCATCAGCCCTGCTTGAGTTCCTGTCCTGACTTCCTTCAGTGATGGACTGTAATGCGGAAGTGTAAGTTGAATGAATCCTTTTCTCCCCACGTTGCATTTGCTCGTGGTGTGTTATCACAGCAGTAGTTATTGTAGTGACATCACAGCAGTATTTATTGTAGTGACATCACAGCAGTAGTTATTGTAGTGACCATAATTAAGGCAAGTTAGACAAGGTGTGTGCCCTCATAGCTGGCTCCAGCTCTCCTGCATGTAGAGGTGGAATCATGTCTCTAGCTTATTCTGGCCAATGAAAAGGTAGGCATTTCCAGGACTGGCCAGGACACTTTCCTAACACTGTGCAACTTGTACTTTCTATCCCCTTTCAGGTTGAGATTCCAATATGACATAATACAAAGATAGCTCATAGGCACACACATACACAGAAGAGGGGAGTGTTCGAGAACATAGTCACTACTAGAGGAGAGTCTTTGGAGACCCCAGGATGGGCATGCAAATGAAGAATCTTTTCTGTGGAGAGCGCCTGTGATCTCTGAGTGAATTCACTGGCAGAGAGCATACTCTGGCCTCTTTGGATATCTTTACTTCAAGAACGCATTTGAGTGGTTTGTCCCATGCTCACTGAATCTCGGGCTCCTGGAAGCTTGCTCAAGTTCTTTCGGTTTCACTAAAGCTGTCTCCTTCTCTTTAGAGTCCTCAGAGTTGGAAAACATCTCAGAGTGTGAGGCAGATGATCAAAATTCCAACCCAGGGTCTCAGCCACAGGTGCTTCAGGAGGGTCAGATTTGAGGTAGTACTATGATGAACCCCTTCTTAATTTTGGGTTCTTGATACTTTGGGCTATTTCAGTCCCTTTTGTAGAGGTTGAACAGGATTGTAGGAGGTGAAGCATGATTCATAAAAACTCAGGGTCAGAAATTGGGGTTCAACCTGAAGATCAGAAAAGCAAAACAGCCAGCCACTGGCTCTTACCTCAACCTCTGTCTGAAATGGTGATCTTGCCTCCTGGAATCTCAGAATGAGACTGTTTTGAGAGCTGTTTCCTCCCATTCTACAATCCTCTCTAGGGGTGGGATTGAAGGTGTGTACCACCGTGATTAAAGGCATGTACCACCCGATTTTTATGGCAACTAGTGTGGCTACTGGGATTAAAGGTGTGTGTTACCACAACCTAGTCTGTATGGCTGATGAGTAAGACTGTTTTACTTCAGATCTTCAGGCAGTCCTTATTTATTAAAATACAATTGAAATGCCACTATAAGGAGGCCTGACATTGTCCTGAGTGTCACTGTCTGTCAGTTAAGTGCTCAGTTTCCCGTTGAGAGAATCAGAAATGTCTCAAGACACTGACAAAAGTCTCCTGGGGTGGGGTGCAAAGCCACTTATCATCAAGGACCACTAAGATGGAGACATGGACTACAAGTTTTTTTTCTTTCATCTCTGTAGTTGATGGAAGGTTTTCTATTCATACTTTCTAATTTTCTGTTCATACTTTCTATAATGTGTTGAGATGTCTCTCATTTCCTCATCATACATGAAGACATAAAAACCAAATCTGATCTGTTGAGATTTAAGTTTCTCATGAGGGGAAATGTGCTGCCTTCCTGTTTCCTGTTTCTCCCATGTAAAGCATCGATAGATACAAAGCTAGCTGCCCCCAAACTCAGTGGCTTTAACTAATTTGACATATTATAGTTTCCATGGATGAGTGCGTTGAATGGCTTTGCTGGGTGGCTCTGTCTCAGGGTCTTTTGGGGGATCACTGTTGAAGTGCTAGATCTGAAAAGTTGACCATGGTTGGGAGAACCATGTTCCTAACGTACCCTCCTCATTGGATTGCTGGAGGTCTTCATTTTCTCACCTTCCAGCCTTACATATAGGCTGAATTAACAGCCCCACAACATGGCAGCTAACTTCCTGGGAATGCATTATAATGGTGAACATTGAACTGTCAGCTCAACAGACTCTAGAATCCCTTTAGAGACAAGCCTCTAGAAAGATCTGTGGAGGATTTCCTAGGTTATGGTATCTGAGATGGAATGATCCACTATTACTGGGTGGCATTCTTCCATGGACTTCCATGAAAAGGGGAAGGTTAATTGAGTATACATTGCTCTGCTTCCTACTGCAGGTGGCAATGCGACCAGCTGCTTCACACTCCTGCCACCAGCCCTTCTGCCACCGCAGTGGACTGTAGCCCCTTGAACTTGAACTAAAATAAACCTTTCCTCTCTGTAGTTGCTTTTACTTGGGGTTTTAGCATAGTAATGAGAGAAGTAACTAATACATATGTGGTCCAAGAGAAAATGGGGATCAGAAAAAAACCAGAACGCCTTCCATAACTGATTCTCTGAAGTTGTTGCAGGGAGGGGCGGACTGTGTAAAGAAACTGCCTTGTCATTTTGATGGGGCAGCCCTTAGTTGAACAGAGTACACAACAGAACTCTGGGAAGAAAGGAAGATGCCATGATTCTCTGGCCTGAGATGGACGCAGATTAGAATCTTCCTGGTAAGACCACTACCTCATGGTGATTTACAGAAATGGGTTAGTTTAAGATGTGAGAGTTAGCCAAGAAGAGGCTAGAGCTTATGGGCCAGGCAGTAATTTAATTAATACAATTTCTGTGTGGTTATTCCAGGTATAAGCTAGCCAGGGCCAAAAGCAGGCCCGCAGCTGGGAGCCAGGTGCCGGAAACACGGCCCGCTCCAGGGACACAGCCGCCCTACTGACAACATGAAGTTGTGTGCAATCAGTTTGCTTTCTTTTATTCATTAAAAGCAATCCACAGCCCAGCCCACATTCAAGGGAATGGCATCTACCTCTTGAAAGCACCCAAGAGTCTGTGTTCACGGCTACAAAGCATTATAAACCCTTCTGCCAAATAGCACAAAGGTATCTCTTTCTACAAGCGGGGTTGCCAGCCCATCCTAGCTACGTGATTTGCAACCACCTCCTCCCCCAACTCTGCTACCTACAGAGATGTGATAGAGTCCTTAGACTATGGCCATGACTCACCTATGGTCTCTTTAGAAATATCATGTCATAAACATAGACAGTTGTGCACTTAGAAAGTTTGAAAATTGACCTCTCTCAGTTTTATAGAGTCTTCCGACCACTTCTGATCCCAGCTCTAAGGCTGGCAGAGGAACGTTGGCTCGTGTTTCTCTTTCATAATTTAGCAAGGTGACTGGGAAGTTACTGTCCAGCTAGGACTGATATTCTCAGCTCTTGCTTATATCTCAGAATATGGATAGAAGTGATATGCGTCTTTTCTGAGTATAGCCTTAAAACATGGCCCTCTACATGTTTGCCCCTAGAGTAGATTCCCTGGACAATACCAGAGGCTGCCTAGTGAAATGGGAGATGGAGCTTCTTTCAACAGAGGACTAGGGTTGCCTTTTTCTAACCATCATCAGGCTTTTCATGAGTGAGATACAAGCATTTACCTTTTCAAATCTATACATTTATTAGTCTTTATTTGTTACAGCAGCTACCATTATCTGACACTCACTTTTACACTGTACAGTTTTGGGGAAGTTACTAGTGTTTTTTGTCTCCTCTAAAAATTGGAGATAAAAGAAGCCATCATCTCTTAGAATTATTATGATGGATAAATGCAGTCAATCACAATAAGAAGTTCGGGTCATGCATAGTACATGCTCAGTTAGGTTAATAATTCCTTATCAGCTTACTAAAATGCATTTGCCAAACTTTGTCATGTGGGAAAGACTTTTGCCTCAAAAATGTTTCCTGCCCTGATATGCCAGATTCTAGCTAGAGCTGAGCTACAAGGCAAAGCTGTTGCATAGTTTGGTTTAGTAAAAGTTCAGGTGAGTGGTGGGCCTGGGGCCATGTGATTTTCCTTTGGTATCCTAGCTGTCTGCTGCTGTCCACAGAGCCATGTAGGAGCCCTTGCCGGGCTTCTTCACCCTCTGGCATGCAGAGGCTGCCTAACTTAGTCTGAGCCCCTACTTGCAGAACTGTGGAATGGCCATTTTTGTTTTAGCAGTCCAGCTGGGTGTGGGGCTGGGTGCCATGTGGGCAAGCATTCATTCGGATCTACTTCCACTCAGTTGGGTGTATCTAGCGCTTTGCTGGTGTTTGTAGTATTGAGCTGGGAAAGGCAATGGGGAAGTGTTTGCTACCGCAACATTTTGGCTACTTCTAAACAAGCGGGGGATTTACCGAGGTCAGCAACGGCTGGATGATCAATATGGCATTTCAGATGAAACCCCATTTTTTGCCTCTAGCAAATTTCCAGCGTTACTTTGCCTTTGTAAACAACTTCTTAAGGAATGCTGATTGTAAATCATCCCTGATGCACCTTTATACCCCTCATGCCATGTATTCATCCTAATAAGTTTTCGTGGCAGGCAAGAAGAGATACTTGTACCAAGGAAGGCACCAGGGGCCCAGAGGATAAAGTTGATTAATTTAAGGTCAGTGTGAGTTTGTGGGGGGCAGATTAGGATTCCAGGCTCTAAAGTCCCGGGCCTGCCTGGCATAGTGTTCAGCATCTTACATAGCAATAATCTCAGAAACCTCCCTGACCTGGGTCAATGCCCACCCCTCTGCCCTCACATCTGAATAGCAGCGTTTACTGCTGGGTGCGCTGCAGGCAGCCGCATGTTCAGTGACGTTGTCAGGGCTGGGGGTTATCTCACCTGTTGTTTGGGCAGGCTGGGTGGTGATCACATTTTCCTCTGGACCTAATTACTTGAGAAGAAAAGACTATTTCATTGTAAATCCATTGAGCTGCTCTCTAAGCAGCCTGCAGGCACATGCAAGCTAAGGCTGAGCCTTGCCCAGGAAGGGAAAGAGTAAGCAATGGATGACCTGCTGCTAACTATGTGGGTCTAGAATGTTTTCACAGGCTTCTCACCAACTCAAAGGAAGCCCCTTCTGAACTTTGCTCAGTGTGGCAGAGGTCAGTGCACATCTGGATTTGATGGTGATGGAGAAAGGATGACACTCATTCCTGGGACAGTCACGAGGGGAAAAGGCTGAGGAGTATGCTGACATCCTTGGGCCTGGCTTGCGTTCTCTCTGGGATCTGCTTCTTAACTCTTAGAGTTTTCTGTGTCTTGCAGTAGCTTGCCACCTGTAGAGTAAGGCTGAAATCACATTGTCAATAAAAGCTGTGAATTCATCTGTGTATAAAAACTATGGCTAGGTACCAGCGTAGATCAAGTATTGATTAGAGGACAGATATCTCCTAACCTGCTGTGGCTAGGGAGGACAGATGTGGGCTGCAGACAATGATGTTGTGGTTTGGATGCAAAAAGGGTCCCCAGAGGCTTATATGCTTGAATATGCCAGAAGATGGCGCTGTTTTGGAAGGTGCTATAGGCAGTGGAACTTCCTTGAACTCATCATTAGCCACACTTCCTGTCATACTTTGCTTCCTGAGTAGAGATATAATGTGGCCAGCTTACCCCCCCCCCCCGCCCCGTGGCTGTCCTGGTTTCTCCTTCATGGTGGACTGTGCTCAAATATTAAGTCAAAATGTTCCCTATGGGTTGTGACAATTGGAATAAAAATAATGAATGCAGCTCTCTAACTAGCTCTTCTGTCAGTCATGATTCAGCATGGGTTGGCGCCAGTACCTAAGCTCACAAGAATTGACTTTTTAGGAATTTGATCAACTTTACTTCCTTCCTTCCCTTCCTCCCTCCTTCCTTCCCTCCTTTCCCATAGTGGCAATTGAATACAGAGCTTTGAGGATGCTAGGCAACCACTGAGTTATATTCCCAGTCCCTTTCTACCTTTTAATTTTGAGGTAGGGTTTCACTAAGTTGCCTAAGATGAGCTTTTTGAGTATCTAAAAGTACTCAGCAAACAAAGGTTTTTATTCTCCTCCACCACCACACATTGTTTTCTGATTTAAGTGGTTCTGGGGATTGAACCCAGAGCCTTGCAAGTTCCCAGCAAGCATCCTGAGCTAATCCCTGCCCTGCTATGTTCTTTCTAGGTTCTAACTGCCCACAGTAGGAATGTGCACCAGGACATTGATAATGCCTCCAGGCGTCAGTTGCTAAACAGCATCGTAGCACTAAGGTTTGCCAGAGAGGATCCTTTCTGAGCTCCAAGCCCAGCGACATTTACATGTGTCCTACCAATGACTTCCAGGAAACCTCACTCCTGATTTGGGGTGACCTGTGTTCACTCTCTTCTTTATTTGGCTCTGGCAGGTGCACGGCAGGTTGCCATGTCTGCCCTGCAGGTTGGGAATTCTGTGTCCTCTCAGTAAGGGGAGAAGCCCATCAACCTTCAGGTGGCGGTTGCTATTTCTCTTGGTACTGCCTGTCAGACATGTGCAACACTAGCTGCTCTGACCTCCAACTTCCCCTCTTCTTCTCACCACGAACAGGCTGCCTCCATCTAAGGCGATTACCACCATCTGCTCACTCCCCTTCCTTGCTCTCAGGGCAGTCCCTCTGCTGGGCCGGCATAGGCATACGCTGCTGAGGGCCCATGGGCTGTGTCATTCACCAGCATTAGTTGCAGTTTTTGGACGTATTTGTTTATTTTTACTCTAAGATGATCTGAAGGAAATTCTTTAACTTTATTCTCTTTGGTCCTCACTCACTGACTACAGAATACCTCGTATTTGGGACAACTCATTGTGTGTAATAATGGACATTGCGTTCCATGCTCTTCACAAAGACTCTGAAGGGATCAGTTGGCAGCTGTGCACAGCCCATCAGTGGTGAGGTGGGGATTCCACCACAGGCACGGATGGTTTCACAGTTCATACTTTTCCTACCTGTGCTGCTCTGCCCCTTCACTCTAGGCTCCATTCATGAGATGGCTTGATGGTCAGGGGTGAGGCAGAGAGCTGACTTGGGCTGTACCTGCAGCTTGAAAATTCTTGGTGACTAGTGGGGTGTGGCATCCGGGAAATAGTTAAAGGGAGTTTTAAAGGTGGCTTCTCCGGGGTTAGGATGGGCACTCAATGGGATAGCCTCTGGATCTTTCCCTTTCAGGATGGAATAGTTATGTGGCAGTTGTAATAAAGTTTCATAAACTAGATGGTTTTGTGCACATAAAGTTGTCTACTTATGGTTCCTCAGAAGTCCCCCATTGGGGTATCAATGGAATTGGCTTCTTGAAGGCTATATCTGCTCCATGTCTCTCTCCCAGTGGCAGTTGCTGGTAGCTTGGTGATGGCCTGTGGTCTTCCAGGACTTATAAACAATTCGCTAATCCCCGAATTTATCTTCTGTGGCATTTTGTGTGTCTATGAATCTGCATTTTGATTCTCCCCTTTTATAACAGCACGAGTTATAGAGGAATCGAACCCACCCTAACAATTTTATCTTAATTTATTGTATCTTCATTGTCTCTCTCCAAATAAGAGCATGCTCTGAGGCACTGGGTGTTAAATCTTCAACATACACATTTTCAGGGGACACATTCCGACCCATAATATGTTTGCTCACACCAGCTCTCAAATGAAGAGAAATGGCTTAAAGGAAATGTTGGTTTTCCTTATTTCATATTACAAACATGTTTCTGCATCGCAACTTCTGATCAAAATGAAGTAAAGGCATTCTCTCTCTTCTGCCACAATTCCTGTCTCCTTCACGTCACACAAAACAAATCCTCAGCTGTCTGGTATGTCCTTTTAGAATCCTGGGCCTCATTTCTGAGGGAAGAGTGGACATAGATGGGCAAAGCTTATCCCTCTCCAGATGTAGGAGGAGCGCCCGTTGTTTGTTCGTCCCAGCTGCCCAGAACCAAAATAATCACACAGAAACTATATTAAGTAAAACAGTGCTTGGCCCATTAGCTCTAACTTTTTATTGGCTAACTCTTACATCTTAGTTTAACCCATTTCTATTAATCTGTGTATTGCCATGTGGCTTACCGGCTAAGTTTCAGCAGCATGTTTTACTCTGACTCTGCTTTCTTCCTCCCAGAATTCAGTTCCATCCTACCTGCCTACCTAAGTTCTGCCCTATCAACAGGCCAGGGCAGTTTCTTTATTCATTAACCAATGGGAGCTGAACATGGACAGAGGGACCTCTCACACCATCCAGATGTCTGAGTAGATTCTTTCTCCACACTTGGTGGGTTTTATTTTGACTCTTTCATTTTGAATATTTTCTGTCTTGCTGGCAGATCACTCAGCACAGTTAAGATCTTTGGTTACTAATATGCAAAGTAGCAAAACTTGGGTGGTTGCTAAGAGCCATGCCTGTGTGTCATGGTCCTGCTGGTGGATTAGATCCTCCTAGACCTGGTAGAGTGTGGTCATCGGGGGCAGAAGAGGAGAAACCTTGGCCATCTTGGAACATTGCTTTCCCACTGGGACTGACGAGGCTTCAGAGGAATGAGAGTTAAGGAAGGAGTGGAAATTGTTTACTTAGCCCCTTGGTGCTTCTGGGCTTAACATCATGAATGTCTTCTCTCAAGATCACACACTTGAGGCTATGAAAGACCTTCCCATCTTGCAGGTGTCTCTTCCTAACATAGGCTGAAAGACTCTGGAGCCTCGTAGTGACTCTGAAGCTCTGAGATCAACTGCTTCTGTCTCCCAAATACTCATAATGGCTATTTCCCTTGATCTCATCACTTGTTCACTCATTCTTCACTCAACCAAGGACAAGTTTGGCCCAGAATCGGATGAAGCATGGGAGGAGAGAATATTCAGGATTAAGGTACAAAGGGGCAAAGTGTCAGTAGTGTTAGGAAAGAAGGAGAATGCAGATGCCAAAAATAAAATTGGGTATATCTGGATGGGTTGAGAGGGAGGGAAATAAGAGAATTGTTAGGCCCCTTCAGAGAAGCCAGTCCCTGAAGACAAAGTTTATGCTGAAAGCGTGAAAGGTCTCACGTCGGAGAGAGGGATGGTGGATCCCTCTGGATCTATGGCAGGGAGTAATTGGGGTAGAGATGGGATCAGAGTCAGGTGATGATGGAAGAGATTGCTGCAGTAATACAAATATTGCCCTACTCACTCACTGGTTCCTGAGTCTCCCTGGGTCTGTGGTGTGGGAGGGGGCAAGAGACATGGAGGAGGTAGCTCCATTCACTGTTTGTATGGTAGCTCAGCCTTTCCTTAGACAGGCCAGCCTGCTTCAGGCTAAGCCCTCTGCGTTTTTCTCATCCTGGCAAAACCACTGGGGGATGAGCCGGCCCTTGGCTGTGTTTCCTGCTTTACAAGGAGAGCTTTGTTTGAAGAAGTTTCAGAGTGCAAAAGTCAGGCTGAGTACAATGGACACACAAAATGAAATTGCTCTTTACAAGAAATACAGGTGCAATAAAATGGAAATACACTTGTTTTAACACAGCAAATGTCCCGAGGATTTCTAAAAGCTACTGAGTGGGTTAAGCAGAGGCAGATGGGAAACAGGAAGGCTGATTAGAGAAGCTGTGGGAAGATGGAGTGTGCAGGGAGGTGGGGTGGAGCTTTTGCTGTTGGGAAGTGTGGGTCCCCATTACACCATTTACGAAAACCAGTCTAGCACAGAGCCTGCCCTGGGGCATGAGAGCCATGGTTCTCCTTCCTCTGTGCTGCTGTGCCCCTTTGCTTTTCATAGTCCGAGCCGGCCCTGGACTCAGCTTGACTGGCAAGTGGCTTTATGGGCACCTTTATGCCCTCCTGGACGAAGGGTCATAGAGAGAAAGCAGAAAGTCTATACACTGTATATGGACATGGGAGTGTTCCTCTCTGAAATCAAACACTTTTGATAGCTGGTTAAGGCTTCTTTCTGGGACCTGAGTGAGTACTGTCTGCTAGTCTTCATCCGTTAAGAAGCATTCATTAAGTGCCTGCTGTTTTCCTACATTGCTGGAAGGCTCATTTTGCAATCAAGACTCAAGCTACAAACTGTCAGTTTTCAGGTGCTTGAGTGGGACAGTGCCATTTTCATTTCTTTATTTTATTCTAAATGCCATTCGAAGGAAAAAGCATTCGCTAGTATATCATAGCCATCTGACCCTAGGTATTCCTTTGCAGTAGTTTTGTTTAAGAGGTTACCCAGGTCTATGAAGAAGTCATGTCCCTTCCGTTCAAGGTGCGAGTAAAGGTTCTGGGTAAACTGAGTCGGCAGCAGGTACCAGAGAGAGCCTCAGGGTGTAGCCGGAAGACTTTGGCAGCATACTTAGTCTCTGAAGTCAGAGCGGACAGAGAGCCACTGAACTTCTGTTTGTGCTGGATGCAGCTTTCATTTCAAGAGCTTTGGACTTTGGTCCCCAGACAAGTTGGAGTTTAGAAGTGATAAGTGATGGGAATGACTAAACAGGATGCTTCTGAAATGAATTTGGGTCTATTTCAAGAGGAGGAGGGACGGGGACTAATTGCTCAGCCTGATTCTCATCTGAGCTGACTTCATCCTTTCCCTGATTCATTCTCGGCTTTATCCTATGATGAAAGATGGGAACTGGCGTTTTTGAGCAGCTGGGTCATATACCTCCCGCTCGGGGGTTCTTGTGCCTTCTCATTTATTCAGTCACTCATTAAACATATGTTCATTGAGCACATGCTATGTGCCAGACACAGTCTCAGATGCCGGAGTACGGTAGTGAACGAAACAAAACAAATCAAACAAACAAAGCAAAGCCTTCTCTCATGTATGTGTAGGAAGGGGGAGACAGTGAAAGAAATTAGGAATTGCATGGTGTATTACTTCTCTCATGACATAGCAAAACACCCTGCAAAGGCAACTTCATGATAGAGGGGCTTATTTTGTTTCATAGTTTTAAGGAATATAGCTCATGCTGACAGGGAAGGCTTAGCAGCAAGAGGGTGAGGTGTCTAGTCCCATTGTGTCGGCACTCAGGAAGCGAGAGAGAACTGGCGCTCGGTTCATTTTGTATTCTTTGTTAGAGTTAAGGTCAGTCTTCCTACATTGATTAACCCATGCTACAAACCCCTTCTCAGAAATGGCCGGAGGTTCATCTCCTGAGTGACTGTAGATTTTAGCAGGTTGACAACGGACACTAGCCCTCACGTAGATGGAAGCCAGGAGTCAGTGGGGGCTACTGCAGCAGGCCAGGATAGAGATGAGGGTGACCTAGATGTGAGCAGCACAGTGTCTAGGGGGAGGAGAAGCTGAGGCAGGCACTGGTGGATGCAGAGATAGAAGGACCATGGGGATCCCTTCTGCATCTCTGTACTCTAAGCACGCTCCTGGACTCCACATACAGGACCAACTCACTTAGGCATCTGACATCCCATTGAATTTTAATTCTTCTTGTCCTGTTTCACAGGATTTGAGGACTCCCCACAGCTGCTGAATGGGTCATACAGCTCATAGAGAGCAGGCATGGGGCACTTTTGCCCTCACTCAGGTTGAAGCAGGTTGCTTTTAGTCCTGATACAAGACATGGATGTGATGCTGGAGCAGATCAAATGCTGCCCATCCTGGCAAGGCTGGGGATAGGATAGGCATGGATCAGACTCCTGAGGGAATCCACCAGCATTCCCTGGTTCTCATGTCCTTTGATACTAAGAATTGGACCAAGGATATATGGACAATGGTAGAAACAGGGGTTGTTTATTAAGGGAGAAAAGCACTTCTGAAAATGAAGTGGACCAGTGATGAAGGAAGGTCAGGAGCTTAATGGTGTTAGGACCATGAGAGTCATGCATCTGCTGTCTCCTGCATTTTTATGCTGTGAGCTTTCCTGAGCATGTTTTATAGCCCAGGTGGGAGAGGGGTTTCCAGTTTTCCTGCCAACTGGTTTCGTTCATATTCAAATATTGATGTATTTCTTCACCCTAGTCTTCTGCCGCAGGATAGAGCCTTGATGAGGATCTTGATACCTCTATTGTGCTGTGTCAGGGCTACAGATGGGTGCTCTTCTATATTTTCTTCTTCCCCATGTGCCCATGCTATGCCCATCCTCTGTAGCTGGGCTTTTAGTGGGCTTTACTTGGCACTACTTTTTTCTTTCTTTCTTTTTGTCTTTTGCTGGTCTTGGACTCTCACATTTTAACAAGGGCCTGGACTACATGAAACCAGAACTAATTCTGGTTGTGAATTAAAAGAACTAAGTCCAAAAGAAATAGAGGTTCCAATTGGACACAGTAGTCTAAATGCACACAGATGACAGAGAGCTTACTGGATTTTCTCACTGGTCCAAAACTGATACCTAGGGCTAAATCAGAGGATAGACAAGTCCTGTGAGCCAGTGAGCCTGCTAATACCTAGGGGCAACTCTCATGTTGCTTCCACCAGCCTCGTCCTATGTCTCTCCTCAGTCTCTATATGAGAGATGGGAGGAATGAGAAAGCATGAGCTTAATTCCATCACAACCCTTGGCTTCTTAGGACAGGACGTCAGTCTCACATGTTGCTTCCCATTCCCAAGTGAAGAGGCCAAAGACAAGAGAGTGCTTCCAACCAATGTAGCAATAGATAGTGTTCTAATTCCCACCGTAAATGTTGCTGTCCACCAGCTTTCTGTTCAGGTCCCGTGTCTTCAGTGGCGGAAGGGGAGGAAGGGAGATAGGGGTGGGCGGTGGAAACACAGGGCGCCTAGAGAAGAGGCCACAGGTTTGTGTTTCTGTGAGTGTCGTGGAAGGTGGGTGGGCTGGACATGTCCAACCTCTTATATCACCTGCTCCCTGGGGGTTGCAAACCCTGTCACAAAAGGCTAGCGTGTGTGGTTGTATATAGGGACAAGGGCAGAAACCTGTCTAACATCTAGGGACATATGCGGGGAGGGCAATGACCCTTCAAAAGTTCCTTGTTGACAGCTGAGTTCAACAGAATAGAATAGCAAAACTTGCATTGCTGTGCCTGCATCTCAAGATGCAGATCTTGAAAAGGTAGTAGGACTGAGGGACCAGAGTCCCTAATCCAATTGCCAGAATCCCTATCAGCCTAGTTTGGCAGTGGCAGAGGAAAGAAGAGGAAATTTAAGTTAAGTTTGAGGTTAAAATTTTAAGCCATATATGTGACTTTTAATAATCACAAGCGATCAGAAAGTTATTAAGTTTGATGAAGGTGCTGTTAAAGGAAGGGAACAGGAGATGTGTTTGATTAAAAGTGGAGAATTGGGAAGGTGCCTGTGTGCATCCAGCATTCTTAGAGAGACATTTTATAACCCTGTATAGTAACAAAGATAAAATATCCATCATTCTAATATATCCCAGGCTGACCTCAGTTGCCAGTGAACAGTCTGGGTCCCCTCAGCTGCATCATACCTAAAACCCCTGGAGTGCATCCTGCTAGAATGTATATGTCATCATCACATCATCTGGGACACAGAAACAGGGGCTCAAGACCTGCACATGTGTTCATGGAGTGCTGATTGATTATTACATAAGAAAAGTATATCCCATGAGAAGGAACCAAAGCCAGACTTGCAAAAGCATCTTGAAGTTGAGAAGACTCCAAAGAGAGACTACACAGCTGTCACCTGACAAGAAGAGCCTTCCCCACCCCGAGGAGATTCCTGGGGAACCTGTTAGGAATGAATTTTATGGAATATGTACAAAGCAACAGATAATGGGGGCTGATTGAGTTCTGAGCCTCTGGTATCAGGGAGTATACCAAAATAGCTGGGTGCTGTCTATGAAAGAGGTCTTAAGACACAGTTCTTCCTAAGAAAACAATGAATTTTTAGACATGGAAAACATACTCTGAATCCCTCAATTTCCTCTTTTTTTGACAGAATAGCTGGATTCTTGGCATGTGGTATGCTGTGGTCACAATGTGCATATTTTTACATGGACATGATCATAGCTGCAGATATAGTCTCAGTCCCTTTATCCATGAGTGTAGACTTGCAATCATTCCTCTTCATAACTGAAGGACAGTTTGCTGTAAATTGCAAGCACACTGAACTATTCTCTCATGCCTATTAGGATTTTGAAGGTGCCAGCCTGCACCAAATCTCTCTAACCCATGGACTTTCTTGCTTTGGAGCCATCTTGAGAAGATCCTTCTTGGCTTTACAGAGCCAAGTAATCCCAGAGCTTGATATTACAGAGTCTGACTGGATCCCCACAGTGACCTGCGGTGGCACTTCATAGTAATCATGACCCATACTAGGTACCATGAGCAGAGACACCACTGAAGATGTGGGAGGGGCATCCTATAGTGACATTTTGTGGTCAGAAACACATCATATTGAAGAAAGCAATGCTTAGATCTTCGCAGACAATTTGTTCACTATGAAGTACTTTGAAGGAACCCTTCAGGTTCCTGTATCTAAGTAGGTTGGCCTCTATGTCCTCTGCAGGACATTTATCTATTCCTTCCTCCCACCTGTGATCAGTTATGGTTAAACTCTGTTGAGTTCATTTTCTCTTTGTCACTGTAGAAGCCAGCGTCATCTGGAAAAGAGGGCCCAAGTTTCTCACTCACTTTAAATCATATTTAAGAAGCAAGACTTGTGCCTAGATTGGTGGTAGGGCCACATGGAGGAGGGGTGTGCTAGCTACTGTTTTATTTTTATGATAAAATATCATGGTCAAGGCAACTTATGGAAGGCAGAGTATCTTTTGGCTCATAGTCCCAAAGGGATAAGAGTCCATTATGGCCTGGTGGTGGCAGCACATGCCTTTAATCTCAGCACTCAGGAGTCAGAGGCAGGCAGATCTCTGAGTCTGAGACCAGCCTGCTCTACAGAGCGAGTTCTAGGACAGCTGGAGCTACACAGAGAAACCTTGTCTCATAAAAACGGAGTCTATTATGGTAGAGGCATGGCAGCAGGGAGGTATGGTGGCTAGAAGATCCACAAAGCAGAGAGAGCACATTGGAAACAGCATGATTTTAACTTTCAAAACCTGTCCCCAGTCACATACTCCCTTAGCAAGATGACATCTTAGGGTTTTAGTTAGAACAAAGAAGGATGAATAAACAAAACCCTACCTCAAAAAATTAAATTAATGTCTGTTGTAGGAAAATTGGTGGAACTGGAGATCAAGTTAAGATAAACAAGCCAAACTCAGAAAGAAAGTATCTAATTTTTTTCTTCTATGTAGGTCTCAGATTTTATATGCATATAAGTCATGTATGTGTATACGTATGTGTGTGTATGTGAAAGCAGAATAATTCTTTCCAATAAAAGAGAGTAGAAGGTACAGGAGAGGGGAGATAGTCAAAGTTCGTGATATACAGGAATGAAGTTATCTTACAAAGCCTGCCACTATGTAAAATGAATATAAGATACTAACAAAGCCAAACCACAATTCCACACTACCAGAGACAATGAAGACATAGGTCATTATCAAGTAAAAAGCTCAGAAAGCTTAGAAGGTATCATAAACAAGAGGGAGCATGAATCGTATGTATTCTCGGTACCCAGTTCAGACCATCAAATGACCTTATACCATTAATTCAAACAAACCTCAATTGTATGTGAAGCTTGTGTTTTTGATTCTCATTTATCTTAGTAGAAGCATTATGTATATCCTGACCTTTTCCTGAACTCCGTTTCAATGAGATACACATATGTGTGTGTGCATATGTGTGCACTCTCTCTCACACACACAGACCCATACATATATGCAGTCACATATGCTCTTAACTGACTTAATTAATCTTTCTAGCATTATTGGATGTTGACTGTACCAGCTTATACATTTTCCATAGGAGGTGATGCTATATTATGGATAGTCTTTGTGTAGCATAATCATCACATTATGGATAATTTTCTAGGGCATAATTCCCAATTTTGGAATTAGTGGAACAGAGGATGTAAACATCACAGAGGAACATAGAAACAGTTTGGGTTTCACTGCCCAAGATCTTGGTGAATTCTATTGGTACTTTTCCTATCTTGGAGACTTGATTTCAGGTAAGATGGTACCAATGAATGTAAAGCTACGTTATAGTTTGTTTTCGTAAGTGTAAACATGATATAAAGAGATCTTGTCTTTTGTGTTTCTTTGAAAGCTTTGGAAGCAGAGTGATATATACTGCACGAGACATGATTACTGTGTTCTAGAGAGCGAGAGAACATCGCCATGGAACTGTGGTATGGTGTGGTTTGGGTTATTACCACCCAAGCCAATCCACAAAGTTCTACACTTGCTATCCACTCAGATATCCATGCCATGAGGCAGAGAGCATTTCACCTCTGACCTCCATGGCCCGAGCCCTGGGCAGTGACAGTTTAGAATTAAACACCCGGATTGTTACCCAAACCTCCAGATTACACCCCTGCCATTGCTCACACTGCTCCCAGCTCCTGAAACTTTTACCAGAAGGTGTCAGTCTCATGCAGGTGACCCGTTCACACTGTCAGGGGACAGCTGGGCTTCTCCCTTGAGGCTGCACATCTGATGTTTCTCTTTTCTACTATAGACCACACGATGCCTTGAAAAGAAAGTGTTATGAAGAGCCTCATTTCTGAATTCTTAGACATTTTAATACAGCGAATAAAGGAGTAGAAGTTTGAATTGCCTCTGGACCAGGGTTTGCTTCAACCTTGTTCTTTGGTGAGCGTCTTTAATATGGATCCATACATCACACGCATCGCTCTTACACTGTTTTAGCGTAACTGTACTTGACATCTCATTTGACAGTGTCAACATTCACTGTGATTCTTCAATACATTTGACAGTATCAGCCCTTAAAATGTTTTCACAATACTTGCCCGTAAGCACCTTTGACAAGATCAGCATCTGAAATGTTCCTTAGAGCCGTGCATTCAGTTTCCAGTGCCAGGAACTTCTGCTTCCTGGCACACACAATACCTGCCTGTTCATTCGGTGAACTTTTCCTTTGGAAAGTGTGGGAGACATCGGGCTTTACTTCTTTTTTTTTCTTGGACACTGGGGACAAAGATCATCAAGATTTAACCGATACTTTCATAAACTTTTAGCACACCCAAAATCGAATGACCACCAACCAGCATTTATTGAACACTTGCTATGTGTCAGGCAAACAGCCAGGTGTTGCCATAAAGCAACTCACTTATTCTCCCGACAGACCCTAGACAGGCCAGATTCTGTTTTACAGCCAATGAGCTTGAGTTGCTGATTGGTTTAGCAGTTCAAACATAGAGTTAGAACTGCACCAGAGCCCGGGCATTGCTCTTAGGGCTTTGGTTCTTTTTCTCCTACTGTGAGCTTTTAGTCACTCCATCGTTATGCGAGCATGTGAGTGAAGAAGTGCTCTCTGAGCAAATTCAAATCGTTTATTGATTTGTTTATTTCATAGGACAGTGGAGGAGGGAACCAGGAAAGGGGAATGTTTGATAGGACGCCAAAAGTTCGGTAGGAGTTGGGCCAAGTCTAAGAGCTGGGAAAACGAGTGCTTATACATTTGAGATAACAGTTAACAGGCAGCATTATCTAGGTCCTAGAAACATCTGTGGAGAAAGCAGAGAGTGCATGAGAGAGAAGCAAGATCGGGGAGGTTTTGACCTTGTCAAGGCTCCAGTCCTGCATAATAAACTAATAAGAGACGGGTTTACAGGCACACAACTTTTATTGATATTGGCATGAGCAGAAATTCACAGAAAAGAAATGAAACCCAAAGAAGCTTGAAGACTCCAGGGCTCAAATATTATTTTAACAAAGGAAATAGAATTTGGGTTTCAAAAGGAAGATAAATCGTAGGAAACTGCCTGGCAAATACGTGGCGGGGAGTGGTGGGGAGGGGTAATTCTGTTTATAAAAGTTTATCTTCCCGTTGATTTTCTTCTCCAGGGATGAGTCCCTTGACTCTTCTGGAACAGGATGGGAAAATTGGTGCCCTGTTTACAAGCAGTTGTGGAGAGGCAGAGAGCTCTTTCTGCCCCCATGGATTCCCTTCTGTCTTCAGGGAATACTCCTTATGCAAGAGTGTCCCATTTGAGGGATGCTGTGCCCTGATTCACTTCAAATACCCTGTTGAGGAATCAAGATTCTACAGCACAGCAGTGAGAGATTTTAAGTTT
>JAQHUG010000067.1:2392612-2409380 GCA_028555095.1 Dicrostonyx torquatus | reverse complement strand
TTGCCCAGGGACACTCTTGGGGTGTGGGACACAGAAAAGCCGGGGGAGGTCGAGAGGGGGCCTCCCAATGGAGCAGAGCGCCTGGGGGCTAGAGGTTGGTCTTACCAGTCTAGTTGGGCAGGTGGATCTGAAGCTGTGGCACTCACCAAGGACCCACCGCCATGAAAAGCGAGATTGTATTTCTTATTTATAGCATTTGAAAACACGTTTATCATAGCTTTAAATTCTCTACATAATTTAATTATAATATAATTCTTTACTAGATCTTACTCCACTGCTTTTTCTTTGACCACAGTCATATCTTGTGTGTATGTGTGTGTGTCCTAATTTTCCACTGTGTGCAAGATCATATGTGTCAAGGACAAAGGAAATAAATCAACTGTCCCCCGGAATAGGGCAAATGTCTTTCATCATCAAACTAGAAGAAGGGAAAGAGATGTTGGTCACTATGCAGTTGAGCAGGGCCTGAACTTTGCTGTAACTTCGGATAGAATGAGTTCTTGTGTAGTGCTAAATGTTTTGAGAGTATGATTGAAGCTTTCCCTGAAGCAGTGTTAGATCTATGAGGAAATGAAACTTTAGAGATCTCTAAATTTTATGGCTTTCTAAACAAGATAGTCTTTTTTATAGCCTGCCTGCCAATATTAGGGGCCATTCTGAAGAATTCTCTACCTTTCTAGTATTCCTGGCTCTCTTTCCTTTGAGAGGTCTCTTTCCATCATGTTATCCCACTCCTGGCTTTGGAGGGGTGCAGCATGTGCTGGGCAAAACTCTCAGAATATCTGGAGTATTTTCCCAGATGTCCTGTCTGCTTTGTTTCAACCTTCGGCCAGATGCTTTAGGTACTGGATATAACCTGTGGTGCCCAGTTTCTTCTAGCTCATTTCTTCTTGCCTCTCAACACTTTCACCAGGTCACACCATCTTACTCTGAAGGAAATCCCGATATGCCTTATGTCGGGGAACCTTCTTTGTCCCACCACTGATCTTTGCTTCACCACTCCCATTAACTTGGTGCCAGTCAAGCAGGGAGCTCTGAATCATTCACTGGAAGTGATGTCATGGACTTCCCATTTCCCTCATGGCTATAGAGATGAGATGACCCAGTGGTGCTTCCTTTTGTTCATGTTGAGTTTCTCCTTCTACAGTTTTAATAAGGATGAGGGCGACTCTGAGTCTGTACCTATAATAACTTGCTCTTTCTCACATGTAATTCATTTTGGCTTATCAATACCCTCAGCTCTCTAATGGGCTTAGAGTTATAATTTTATAAATTATATCTCTTCTAATATCAAGATGGATTGGCACTCCGTCATGACTCTAACTCCTGGACAATTATACCTATTTTATTGCTCTGCTTGGCATAATCCTTCATTGAGGGCAATAGGTAGTTTTATATTTGAACAGCAAGAGATTATTTGATTCTAACCAATGGCCCTTTTGCTTTTCTGACATCTAAAAGTCCATGCATACTGATCAAGACATTGGCTCTCCTAAAGTAAAAATTCTGCTTTTCCAGGTCATTGCTTGTAACATTTGGAAAGCAATATTGGGAGATATGTTCTTTCCAACCATCTTACATTTGATGGTGTGACATTTAATACAGCAAGATTTTCTCTTTGGTTTTGAGCAGTGACTTGCAGTGAACTAGCAGAACTAGTTCACAAGAAATGCAATGGAGATTAAAGAATTCCCTTGATCCTTTCTGCTAGGGCTACTCCCACTTTCTGGGGGAAAGAACATTGCCTTAATTCAGAAGAGTGTTCTAAGTCACCTTTTATTGTACCTGTAAGCAGTGATAAGTGGTCTTACAGACTCCCACTATGTATCTACCATTTGCTGTAAGAGCTTGCTTTCCTCTGTCTGTGCTTCTTCTGGAGGCTTCTTCTGCCTTTGTTTGGATGTAAGGCTCCTCTTATCCCCTGTTCTTTAACATCCCATGTTGTCTTTTGCTAGGAGTGCTGCAGAACCATCACACAGGGCTGGTTGAGAGACAACTGGGCTCATAAAATTAGGAGGAAAGAGGAATATATGCACACCGTCAAAAGTCATACTAGCTGCAAAGAGTGCAGCTAGTATGACTTTTGAGCTCCCTTAAGGGTATAGACCCTTGAGCTCCATTAGGAAAAAACACTGAAGATAGGCATAGTTGCAATGCTAGAGATAATAAGATACTTTTCAGAGTGTGGTCATAATAACTTTAATTAATCAAGATGAATGTGCAGCCCTTCACACTTTGGGATGTGACCTAAGATGTGCTCAGGAGGAATTGTGTCTGGGCATAGACAGACCAGCCCTTTGCACTTTGATGGGCCATGCAGCAAAGTTACTTTGTTTGATTTGTGTTTAGTCTGTGATAAAGCAGAAGAAACTAACTCCAGGGCTCATTCCTAGTAAGAGACAGCAACAGTTTCTTCAGTAAGATGCACAAACAGACCTCTAGTAGCCTAAGCAGCCAGAGCCCCTACACTCCTTCATGAAAGTAGGATTTTCCCAGTATAATTAACATAATAATATTGAGACAGTGTTGCTAATAGAACATGAATCTGATTTCTGCATTAATTTTGCCACCAGAAGTGGTAATTGCTGACATTATTACCACTAATTGGAGATTTTCCATTCTAAGGTTTCTGATTTTTCAAGAAAAAATGTTTCATGTATATGAATGTTTTGACTGCATACATGTACTACATGTATGTCATGCCTGAGAAGGCCAGAAGAGACCATTAGATACCCTAGAATTGGAGTTACAGAGAGTTGTGAGTTGCCATGTAGGTGCTGGAACTTGAACCTGGGTCCTCTGGAAGAGAAACACATGGTGGAGCAAAATTTCTTGCTTCATGTTGGATGGAAGAAGAAAGAAGATGGGGTTGGGGTTTTACTGTCCCCTTTTTGGTGTGTGTTTCCAGAGATCTAAAACATCATGGCTCCTTCTCTTAGAGGTTTGATAAACTTCCCAATAGCACCATTCTTAGGGAAAAACCTATAAGACATGGGCCTTGGGGGCAACAAACCAGGTCTAAACTCCAGCAGCACTGTAAGTCCATATTGATATGTATTTTATGTTAGTCTTTCTGTGCCAGTCTCGAGTGTGAGACTATGATTTTGATCCTTGGAAGGGTGTTTGTGTGCACATGCACAAACAGGTGGAGCTCAGAGCTCAGAATCAGATGTCTTCCTCAATTGTTCCTTACCCCCTACATATATTTTTTAATTTATTTTTATATGGATGAGTGTTTTGCCTGCATGTGTGTCTATGTACTACATGTGTGCAATGTCAGAGAGAGCATCAGGTACCCTGGATCTGGTGTTATAGATAGTGGTGAGCCATAATGTGGGTGGTGCAATCAAACCCATGTTTTCTGGAAGAGAGACCAATGCTCTTAACCACTGAACCATCTCTACAGGCCCTCTATCTTATTTTTTAAATACATTTATCCATCTATCTATCTATCTATCTATCTATCTATCTATCTATCTATCTATCATCTATCTATCTATCTAAAGCAAGTGCCATACCATATGTGTAGAGGTCAGAAGACAACTTCCAGACGTCAGTTCTCTCCTTCCACGATTTTGACTTTAGACACAAAAGTCGTATCATCTGATTGGGTATCAAGTGCATTTAACTGCGGAGCCATTGGCAATCCTCCCCACTTTAGTTTTTAAAATAGAATCTTTTGCTGAACCCAGGGCTTCCAAATGGCTCTACTGACTGGTTAGCAAGCTTCTGGGATCCTCTCTGCTTCTGGGAGCTGAGACTTAGGTGAATGCATCCACACTCTGCTCTTTCCGTTCATTCTAGGGATGTGAACTCAGGTGCTGATGCTTGTCTGACAAGTACTCTACTCACTGAGCAATCTCCCTAGCTGGATGTCGAGGTCCTTAACAGCTAATTTTGCATTCCTAAGTACAAGTACTTAGGATCCAGCATAGCTGAACAAACCTTGAAAATGTCTTTGTAACATTGCAGTTGGGAATGAAATATTTTCCAGACAGGGGGCACCACGTAGTGAGAGACAGGAGTGTTTATCTAATTTCACTGGGGACCAAAGTTCTTGGTTTAAATGGAATCTGCTTGACGATGGTCAAGGTCATGCATTTAACATACGTTGGATCAATTTGGCCTACTGAGGTCCCTGTCTGCACAGTACTTTATTGTTTTAATTATGTGACAACATTAAACAGACAAGTTCTCTGGATCTTCTGAGAGGCTGGTCCATCAGGCTACACAGAACTCATGTTTGTGCTTAATAACACATTTATGTCGCTGCCCAAGGGCCGGGTTCCTGCTCTTCAGTTGGCTGAAGAAGGACCTTTTCTCTGCCCATCTCTCTTCTTTGCTAAGATAACTGCCTGACTGTTGAGGGCTTCAGAGACCAAGACATTGGCTAATCTAGCTTTCTAGACTATTCTGAACAGTCAAGTTCTCCAGTCTCCACCAGCCTGAGGTTAGTCTAAAATTCCACATGGGCCCATGGAGAGTTGAAGACTAGTGCTTAGCTGCCATTTTGGCTTAGATATGTAGGGTACAGCCTAGTATCTTTTGCATCTTGTGTCTATGTCCCAGACATTTTCAAAGAATCGTGTTGGAGAGAAAACAAATGGCAGATGTTAACTAACCACAGCCTCTACTCTTACAGAAACGACTCGAAATTCTGCTTTATGGTTATTGCTAGGACCCATTTGACTAGAAGAACTCATGGTCCAAGCATCATCTGTAATCAGAAAAGTTTCTCCTTCACATCTCTGGACCAAGCGAACACTAGCATCAGGCATGTGAGCATTTGAAATCAATTGTCCACCCTGACATACTTTTGTGCTCCAGAAAGTTCCTAGCCCATCTGGATCAGAACTGGGTACCACTCATGTCATGTTCTTGCTCTCTTCAATACATACATAGCTGATTTTCCAGAGATTTCTATATTTCTCAAGGGTGGCAGGAGGTCAGCCTTCTGTGAGAAATTACTCAGAAAGATGAAGTTACGAATCAGAATTTCTCTCAATGTTTATACAACCCTAGTGCATAGCTTTGGAGTCCGGGAGATTTCCCTTGGGTTAGAAATGTCTATTCATTTTGTTATGTTGGGAGGTGATTTTTTTAAGGCACAGGAGGAAGACAAATAGACAGCACAAAGCTGGTCCATGCACAGCATAAAGCTGGGACTCTGACGTCAACCTTCATTCTCTACACTGGTCACATCTTGGCTGTCTTCTCATTTATCCAGTTGCTGGTTTAGACCATTCCAACGACCTATATGTATAGTGCCTGTCTGAAAGGTTCCAGGGATGAACACAAGACATTGGCTATGGAGACACCACTTTACATCATTGAGTAATTTGCTGATTTTCTTAAAAGAAAACCTTTAAGAAGGCTCCATGAAATGCACCCCCCTCGCTTGCTCCAATATCCTTAGTCAACGATTAAAATCCAAATTTTCCATTTGCAAATTTGTTAAAAGCTCTAATAAAATGATTCATGACAGTGCTGGCTACGGGGATGCTTTAGTGTGAATCAGACTAGGATGTGCTCCATGTCTGGCTCTTTGGAAAGCAGTGCTGATTAGGAGCGTTTGCCCACTCGGGTCCTGGGTTTCGGCAACAGCTGGGTGTGTGTCACCAGCGAGGCTCATCTTTTATGTTGATTTCTATTAGTGAATATATAAATACAGCCTGAGCAATGCTCCCTGTCCCCCAGCTCTTGAACCATCAATACAGTCCAGAATGGTGAATTCTTTGTAGAAGTCACCTTGGTTCAGTCGGGGAAAAAAATTACTGATGTTCTTTGAAAAGGTAGAGAGTTTGAGTTTTTTTTTTAAATGTAGCTGAATAGGATTTTAAGAAAGCAGAATTATAATGCGGAGTGAAAAGAAAAGCGAGAGGTTGGGTCAGAAACTGGGTTATCAGTACAATGCAGAAAGGCAAAATAATGCTAATAGACTGCACATGTGCCCTTCCTGCTAGATTAGAGACCAGGAGGGCGCCTGCTGAATGTGGACCATTGTGTGGCCGCACATAGCAGAGGGTCTGGGCTATTATCCCCTGCTCAGCCCCTTGTGCCACAGATGGTTCCTCTTGCGTCTCTTATCAGGGCCATGCATTCAGTCTCTGCAGCTTGATCTCTTCCTCACTCTTCTGCTCATACAAAAAAAAATGGATTGATCTGTTGAAAGAGAGGGGCTAGGAGAGGGGCTGTCTCCAAGGAAAAGGGGAGATTTGGGAAACAAAAAAGAACGGGAGGCCAGGTGCAAGGATAGGGTGGGGCGGTGGATCCATATGCTCTCTGAGGTGATGCGGACAACTCTGTCAGCAGCATCCTGTTCCCAAGGCCTTTAAGCGCAACCATTTGGAAAATGGCCTTCCTTGCCTTTTGTACTCTGGAGACCTAAAGATCTCAGGTGTTGGACAAGCGGTGCAGGCTCTCCTTATTTCTGTGCGGGCTCTCCTTACTTCCCTGGGGATGCATAGCTGCTGGACCAGTCTTGCTGTCTGTCTTCTCTTCTCCTGTCCCAGGAGACTGCTTCTGAGCTGGCTGAGGGAAGCTGCAAATTCTGCATAGATGAGCCAGTCCTTCTAAGACAAGCTGACCCAGAAGAACAGAGAGTTCAATCTCAGGGTTGAATCCTGAGTCCAGGCAAGGTGAGATTTGGTACCTTCCTGGTTTGAATCCACATGACATGGCATGGCTTCGCCACACACAGGCTTTGTTGTCCACCAGTGGTGGAGTCTCCAGAAGCCTACCATGATATTTTGTGGCTGCTTTTTTAACTATAAAATGTTACTTCATTCATAGTGTTACTGGGAATGTGGGATGAATTAATTCACACATACACAAATCTTAGGAAAAATGGGTAGCTTATAAATGATACCGTAAGAAGTTAGCTATTGCCATCATCATTGTGAATACTACAAATCTGTCGTATTATTATGATTGTATCATATCATATCAACTACACGCTATCATCATGGTAACACAACCATCTAGAGGATGTGATGATACATTTGAGTTTGAACTTTGGGGCCAAGGTCATCTGTTGTCATTCTAACACACCTGCACCACAGACGTTGATTTGGGTGCACTACCTACCATTCAAACTTCGGTCCCCCACCTGTGAAGTGGCTGTTGGGGGCGGAAGGATGAGATGGTGACTGTGCCTTATCAGACACAGAGTGTGATCACTGAAGAAACTCTACAAACAGAAGTGTTACTAGTTTTCCAAGCCCGTTCAGCCAAATATTGTGCATGTCTGTATGCTATTTGGGTCTGGCAGGTCCTTTTAAGACAATCAGTTTCTGCTTGCCTGTGTTTTATGTATATGTATAAAGTGTGTGTGTGTGTGTGTGTGTGTGTGTGTGTGTGCAAATTGGAAGGACACATGTTGGAACCATGAGTCTTCTCTGTGAGTCTTTTCTGTGTCACCCTGGCTGTCCTGGATCTCACTCTATAGACCAGGCTGGCCTTGAACTCACAAAGATTCATTGTGGATCTGCCTCCCGAGTGCTGGGATTAAAGACATGTGCCACCACCACCACTGGACTGGAAGCATGAGTCTTGATTAGCCAGGTCCTTTCTGTTCATGGCTCCTGTGTGCTTTTGATAAAGCTTGCAACTCTCTCAGAATGAGCTGCCTGATAAACCTTAAAATTCCATTTTCTACTTCTCAAGGATGAGCCTTGACCTGAGTCAATTCTGGTTTTTCATCAGTGGGAAGTAAGGAATAGGATACTGCCTTTCCCTCAAAATGTCTTATTTTTACCCCCTGTAAATGAGAAGACTAGTCCAGATGAGCCCCAGCCCTTCCTTTCTATTTTCTATCAAGATCTAGGATGTTGCCGTTGTTGTCTTCACCACTGTGTTTTTGGCTTTTCTGTATTACCCATCATTTTATTGTGGTACCCCACCCTCCTTTCCTCCTCTCCCTCATTCTTTCCCCTCATCTCCAGGTTTCTAAGGCAGACTTCTTCTGTAGCCCAGGCTGGTCTCAAACTTACAGTGAATCCTTCTGCCTCCAGCTTCTGAAATTGTAGCTACAAGACACCAGGCTCACTTATCCAGTTTTCCAAGCATCTCTTTTGCTGTTTCATCCAGGGGAATTGTGGATGTCGGATTCAGGGAAGGGCCAACCATCTCTAATAGCAGTTCCGGCTCGGAGGAGAGTCTGGTGAGAATCATTACACTCAGAGACGAAGAAATCCATGCCCCTGCCATTGTACATTTACTCCCATTCCCCCGCACCCGCTTCTGTGGATTAAAGTGCTCTTCTGTGCAAAGATTCCTCTCCTAGTGGAAAAGCCTGAATTTCCCCAGATGCTGTCCTCTAATCAACTATGGAGTTGTGCCTTGGACTGATGAAGTTGCAGAGGACAGGCTTTATCCCTGGGCATGGAGTGTGTCTGTGCAACCCCAGGATGTGAGCGATACTCACATCCATGTTTACCCTAAATTTATCATTATTTATAAGAATTTCCAGCAGATGGCCATAAAGTGTCTTGAGAAAGAAAGGCCTGATTTTTTCTTCTTCTCTGATTTACAGGAGGTCACCGTGTTGGCCGGAAAATTCCCTGTGAAGCCACATTGTCCTCTGCGGTACCCTCGAACTAAGCCTCCTGCCTTCGTGCTCTCTAGCCCTTCTTCCCTGCCCTATTCTTACACGGCCCCCGTCACAACACCATTTTTGTTCTCTTTGCCCTTTCTTAGTCTATCTCTGAGATTTCTGTTTAGAAACTATGGGGATTTGTTAGGGGAATTTAATTATCACTGGGTGATGGACACAGAGAAGTCCAGTGTACCTTCAGGCTCACTGTCCCCCTGGTTGGCAGGAGGAAATGGGACCGAATCACTTCCTTGAGGGTCTCAAGCCTGATGTCCCCCCTTATAGTTCTAAAGCTAACAACTCTTCTTGCTATTATCCTCTTGTATCAAATATTCCAAGCTGGAAGGAACTTAATCCCACCCCCCATTCTCTTCCAGGATGTATTACTGCACTGCTTGCCCTTGACTCTTGGAGATGAAGATAGAGATAGATAGATAGATAGATAGGTAGATAGATAGATAGATAGATGGATAGATAGATGGATGGATATAGATAGGTAGATAGATAAATGGGTGGATAGATAGGTAGATAGATAGACAGACTATTGTGTGTGCAAATCTTGATGCAAGGCCTATGGATCTAGAAGTATTGGGTGAGAGTTGCTGATGGCAAGATGAGGGCCTAGGCTGTCTCCATAGGACTCAGCTTATTCACTTAGACTCCGACCCAGGAGGTTCTCAGAAATGAAGTTATGACACCCAGGAGCCAGGAACTGCTCTGAAAATCAGTACCCTGAGTGAAGATAGATGCAGCTCATGGTCTTGGTGTGTCCTGATTCATAGTTCTTTTAATATCTCCTTTTGGAAAAAAATTCTTCAATTAGGAGATGTTGAGTTGAAATCTGAGTATTGACTTAGCTATTTTCTCTCTCAACTACTTTTGGGATCATAACTTTATGTTTTAAATCTTTCAGTTTTTATTATCTGCAAACTAAGAATATAGTATTTATCTTGCATAAGGAACTGAAGGGTTTTTTTTTAACAAGTAGACAGAAATTACAAGGGAATTTTGGAGATTATATTAGGTGAAAATGTCATAATTAAGTCAGGAACTTCTAATCCATTATCCCCTTCCTTACTTTACTTATGTATCAATATAATTTTGAGGCCCAACAGTCTTAGACTGGCTGTTTTCACCAAGAATAAACAATCATATTTATATTTGGTGGTCATTTGCACCTTTATTTCTCCAACATTTGGGAGTAATCTTCACTGAAGCACATGATGAAATGTGGCACGAACACATAGGGTCTGCCTGTTGTATACATTGACCTCTCCACTTATTGGCCAGTGTAAAGAAAAACCCAAAATAATTGTAAAGATAATCCCCAAATTAGCCAGATGGTGGCACACATCTTTAATTCCAGCACTCAGAAGGCAGAGGCAGGCGGATCTCTGTGAGTTCGAGGCCAGCCTGGTCTACAAGAGCTAGTTCCAGAATAAGCTCCAAAGCTACAGAGAAACCCTGTCTCAAAAAACAACAACAACACCCACCCCCCAAAAAAGAAACCAAAAAGATAAACCTCAAATTAGGTGCCAATCTCTATTTTTCACATGGTGCTATTGATCTCAGCTTCTACCTCAGGTAAAAAATGTTCCTGTCTCTGTACTGTGTATCCCATGTTCATTTTCACAGGCCAAGATTCTGATTGAGAGATAAAACTCAAACATGGCAGCCTGTGGCTTTCTTTCCCAGCTTTCCTCTTCAATTAATTTGCCAAGCTATGAACTTGGAGATGATCCCTTTCCCATATCCCGAGCCCAACCCTAATGAAGCCGAACATCTCATTCATGGCTCCTGGCTCTGCTGGAGGATTCCTTTGAAAGATAGAGATCTTTGCCTAGAAGAACCAGGAGGCTGTACCCATCAAATGATGGCTTCACTGTGGGTCAAACCATGAATCTGCCTGAATTTCTTTTATCTTTGATTTTTCTACAGGATCACCTGCCGAAGCAAAACATACTCTGAGATGAAAAAAAATTCCCCAACATTTTGAACCATTAATACATAGGTAAAACAAATCAGTCTCAATATTCTCCATACTTTTAGCACTTTATTTTTGAATAATAATAAAAAAGTCCCCGAAGAAAATACTATTTTGAGACTAATTTCTGGAGATTCCTAGCTGGCGAATAACTCACTTTTTTTTTTAACCTGGATGTTCTTTATAGTCTGAAAAAGAAATAAGTGACTTAGGGCAGGATGAGGGCTTTTATTCTTTAAACATATAGAAGCTCCCTTCAGGAGGAACTCCTGGATCCTTTGGTAGCTACGTGGGGTGGAGCAGGGAGCAACAGCTAAGAAGGCTGGCAGAGATGTGGGTTGGAAAACAGAATACTCCAGTTCAGCAGTTCCCAGCCAGGATGTATAGTAGAAGCCCTTGGGAACATTTTACACATTTCATTTCCCACACCTCTTTGGTTTAGCTTGTTTGATATGAGGCCTGGGATTCTTTGGTTATGAGGAAACCATTTCTATACCTTGGGAATCAGAATGACCACAGAATAAATATGAGAAACTATTTAAACATTGGTCCCAGTGATTCTGCGGCAACCTGATGTCTGCACACATAATCATTTTCCAAAGATATCTCTATATTTCCAGATACTCTGTACAGGCTTTTCTGGAGTCGTGTGTTCTGTCATATACTAGAGTACTCTAATGGGATCTCACATGTAAAGCTGGAGAATGAAGCCTCACTTCACTCAAGGGTGTAGCTGAGCATGGGATTTCAGAGACCTCATCTGACTTTCCATTGACATCTGCAGGCATTCTTCTTGTTCCCAGAACTCTGATGTAAATCCATAAAGTTCATGGACAAGGTTAATGGAAGACACACACATTTTGGAAAAGAAAAAAAAACATAGTAGAGAAAGTGGTTGTGGTCTTTATCCCACAGCAACTCTCTCTTATTTTAATCTGTCAATCCTGGAAATTTACTCTGGCTTTAATACACTAGCAATTTTGTTTTACTAGCCTAATGAGATGAGACCAGGTCTTAGCATGGGAGTTGGGATTTAGGTTAGAGTTGGAAGTCCCTGGGTATCTGGAGGTCATCACACCTAGCATACTCAGTAGTGCTGACTGTTTATGGCTGGTAATAAGCACCCACATCATTACCTTTCACAGACAAGCAATGAAGTCTCACCAATACCAGGCAGCAGGCAGCTTAACACATTAAACTTCAGGAGTGTGAAATGTTTTCAAAACAAATAACATGTCTGAGGAAAGATCACAAGCTCAAGTTCCTCCTGGGCAATGGTAGTCAGTCTGAGGCTGCGGTGGGGAACTTAGTGAGACCTTGTTGCAAAATTTTATAATTATATATCAGTCTTTCTTTATTTGGACCAAAGTTACATTTTTTTAACCACAGGCCAGCAAAAGTATCAGTTATCAAATATCCATCTTTAATATTAAGGTAACAGTATGTAATCAGGATGTTGAAAGAGGTGACATTATATTCATTGTTCCATAAGTGATAAAAGTCACAGGACTACGAGAAGTTATTGTTACCTATATCTCCAGTCCTGGAAGAATCCTAGAAACCTGGCATCTGTATCAAAGGGATTAATAACATGTTTTAGATTTTTAATTTCAGATACAAATTAGTTTAAATTGTTATTTGTGCCCTGGCAAAAGGATGCCTTGCGGTCAAGGAATGGGCAAAGGATGGAGTGGCTGAGGGCAGGACCAGGAAGATGGTTTGAAGAAATTCTCTGGGAAGATATGGAGGAGTGGAGAGCAACTCTTGTAGGAGAGACAGCAGATATTTGTTCCAATTGAAGAAATAACCTAAGCATGGGTGAGGTTTATATCATGAGAAGATGGGCCTAGGTTAGGGGAACTCTGGGCTGTGAACGACGGTTGTGTTCTTGGGTTTTTCACATCAAACAAGATGAAAGGACTAGAGTGGGGAGGGGGTCCTAGAAGATTTTGGTAGTGAGAGGTGTTGACTGTGACAACACGGGATTTGAGACACACACACATATAAGACTGCTTTGGGTATCCCAAACCTCAAGCTGCCTATGAATAGGGTGGAGGGGAGACAGTGCCAAGCTTAGGTACATACTGAAAAATCTAGTACTAGTCCCAAAATTATTATGTCACCTAAAAATATGATTTACTCTCAGAAGTCATCATCCCTATGGTTCTTGTTTTAAAAAAAAAAACTTGCTCCAGGATTTTAAGATGAGTTATGGTGGCAGATCATTGTTATATAATTCAAGTGATCAACCCAGTAGTGCTTGCTTACAAATGATTAAAACTGCCAGTTCTCTAGTCACTAATGTATCACAGACGAAAGGAAGACTGCCCGTCTGAGTCCCTACTAGATAGTTCTGCACACTGCTTCCTGATGGGAAGCAGCTTATCAGAAAGCGCAGTGGACTGCCTATCATCCACTGAGACTGCGTGCTGAAAGCCCCACGTGTAATTGCAGATTTGTCCATTTCTCCCTGTAATTATGACAAGTCTTTCTGTCTTGTGTATTTGAGACTGTTATCAGACAGATAGGCATTCGTGAGTGTTACATCCTCCTGGAAAAAAAAACTGATTCTTTAACAAAACCAATTCTCTTTATGAATTTAAAAATCTGTGTTCTAAAATCAGCATCTGCTCTTAATCTATACACTCCAGTCTTCGTATGCTCAGTGAGAAATACTTTGTCAGCCATTTATTTTCAATCTGTCTGTGCCATTGCCTTTAAAACTGATTTCTTACATGTAGTAAGAAGTTCTACTTTTTCTAGATGGTTGAGTTCTAACATTTTTAGCCATCCTTATCAGTTTGCTATTCAGTTGAATGTGATATAATTATCGACACGGCTGTATCTACGTGTAACATTTTATTATTTTCTGTATTTGTCTATCTGATTGGTTCCTGGAGTTCTTGCCTTATCTGTTTTTTATTTCTTTCCTGAATTATTTTGAGTGACTATCTTACAGAAGTCATTTTGAGTTGATTTTGTTGGATCTTTAGTTCCCCACTTTTAATTTTATTTTTGGTGGTGGTGGTTCTTCAGTAGAGATAATTTTGTCTTTTAGAGGAATTTGGAAATGCTTTGGTTGTCACAGTGGCCAATGCTACTGGCATCTAGTGGGAAGAGGACAGAGATACTGTACAATACCCTCCTACTATCTACAGATCAGTAGAAGTGATGCTGAGAAATATTGTTCAACAAATTACAGCACACATCTTTAATTTTCATGACTTGCTTAAAGTTACTTTTTATTTCATAAAAATAACCTTGAAGTTGTAGATATACAGATACTCCTACAATTCTTTATGCTATGCACCTTTGATAATTTTTGCTTTGTATAATTATATGTATTTCAAAGGAATCAAAAAGAAGTGTCATTACGTCTATCACCATATTGACAACTCCCAGTGTTCTCTGTTAATTGAAGATTCAGGTTTTCATCTGGTGCCTTGTGTTCTGGACCTGCAGGGCATTATAACATTTTCTTTTATTCTGGCTATTCTTGTTTTTGTTTAGCTAAAATGTTTACTTTGGTAAAAAAAAAACAAAACCATATGAGATTCTCAAAAAATCAACACAATATATTTCTAAGTAGTTATCTGGCTTCTACTCTTGAATGATTTTTTGCTGGCTATAGAATTCTGTATTGGGAGATTTTTCTTTTGTATTGGAAGATTTTTCTCTCAACATTTTGAGGTGCCACAATGGCCTGCATGAGATGCTGGCAGCCATTAAATATTCCTCAGTGTGTGATATACCTTGACTTCTGGCTACTTTGAGTCATTTATCTTTTCCTTTGGTTTCACAAACATAACTATGATGTACTTGCCTGATTTTCATGGTATTTATCCTGTTTGTGGTTTGTCAAACTTTATTCCTTGACCTCAGCTTCACTGATATTAAAAAGTCTCTGCATATTTAGTGTTTATAATTTGTTGAAATCAAATGTGTGTATCCATCCACAAGCCCAAACTGTAACTATATGTCAACAACACATCCAACAATATCACAGGTTTTCTGGGTCCTTCCCTTCCTTGTCTGTGGACAGACATTGCCTCTAGTGATTCCACACTGTGTAACAGACCTCTGGACACACTCCTCCTGTGTAGGTGGAACTTCATAGCTACTGGACATCTCATTTCTTCTCCTCCATTATTCTATGACCATTATTCTATTTTCTATGAAAGCCATCTACAGGTCTGTTTTCAATAATTCATATGAGTAGAATTATGTAATATTTTTCCTTCTGTAACCAACTTAATATGTCTTTCTGGTTTATCCATGGAATTGCAAATAATACACATTTTTCTTTTGAAAGGGCTAGATAATACTCCATTATGTTTATGCCACACTTCACATACTCCATCCATAATCATTTGGGCTATTTCTGTATAGGGATGATTGCAACTACTGCAACGAATACAGGAGTGGGCACTTCACATCATTGCCAACAGTGGACCAATGTTCTAATTTCTACACAAATGCAGTGGTACTTGTCTTTTTAATTAAATAGCCATCCTAAGAAGTATTCAGTGACATCTCACTGTGTTCTGGGATTGCATTCCCTTTTTGGTTGGTGTGCTTTGTGAGTGCCTTTTCCTGTATCTGTTCATCAAACTTTATGACCTTTTATAGAGAAATACCATTCTTACCCTTCACCCTTTTAAATTGTTTTTGGAAACATATGTGGCTATTGTGTCCTAGGCCCCTTTTATATTTTGGAAATTAATCTCTTACCTGATGAATAATGTTTGTAAATATCTTCTAATACTGGTGGTGTTTCTCTGTGTTGGCTCCCAACCCCTGTATGAATATTTTCTTGTTTGCATTAGATAAGCAAAAAAGGCATATTTGACAAAATGAGGGAGATTTTTTTTCAATAATTACTTCTTTGAACTGCTTTCAGCCCCCTTGAATTCCCTCCCATTTTTTTTTTTGTTGTTTGTAAGGATGACATTTGGGTGGTGTCACATAGATCAGAGATGGTTTCTTTCATCGTTTTAGTAACTTCCCCCTCTTCCTAATTTCTATTGAATTATCTGTGCACTCTCCCCTCACCACACAATATGTGGCTAAGTGCTTTTGGTGGCTG
Source organism: Dicrostonyx torquatus (assembly GCA_028555095.1). Classification (NCBI taxonomy): domain Eukaryota; kingdom Metazoa; phylum Chordata; class Mammalia; order Rodentia; family Cricetidae; genus Dicrostonyx; species Dicrostonyx torquatus. The sequence continues at coordinate 2,393,717 of JAQHUG010000067.1, read as the reverse complement.
TAATGTTGGTTAACAGCTTTATTGAGGAACAGATGAAACACAACAAAGTGCACACACATAAAGTGTATAGTTTGATAAGTTTTGTCATCCAAACACACCCATCCATGAAATCACCATCATGGTCAAAGTATTGAACACAATCGCCACTCCCCAAAGCTTTCTTATATTTCTCAGTGACACCTCTCTTTTGTCCCTCTCTCTGCATCAGCCCACTGGAAAACCACTGCTTGGTTTTCAGTCACTGCTGATGAGTTTCCATTTTCTATACTGAACAAAACTGGAGTGAGACAGATTTCTTCTCTTGTCTATGTCTTTGTCTCACATCGTTTTATACTGTCCTTTCTTATATTTGTGAGTGACTACTTCATTCACTTGCTGCATGCAGTAAAACACAGCATTGTGAGAATATTTCACAGTTCCTTCATGTGTTCATCCTTTAAACTCAGTTACTTTGAGTTTTTGACCAGTCCACATGAAACTGCTAGGGATATGTTCAAGTCCTTAAATGAAAACATGCTTTTCTTTTTCTTTTTTGACACTTCCCTTTAATGAACAATACATTATTCTGCACAGAGAATCAACTCCAATTAGATAATTACCAAATAAACCCAAAAGGATCAAATACACTCTTAAAAGTTTTGGGTTTGTTGTTTCTTTTTTGTTTTTGAAATGAGTCTTACTTCCTAACTGACTTTGAACTCATAGAAATCCACTTACCTTTCTCAAATGGTAGGATTAAAAGTGTGAACCATAAATTAAAATCCCATTTTAGTGCATTGTGCATGTATTTAGACACATTCATATACATACTGTGCACACTCTGAAGAGAATGATAAACATATATTAATGTGACACAGATACTCTCCCAGGAATAAGACCAACAGAATGACAGAAAATATCTGCAAATCATGTAGCTAGTAAGGGTTTAGTATCCATACTATACAAACTCCCCAGGCATGGCAAAATCGACTTGTAACTCTAGCACTAGATAGACTGAGGCAGGTGGATCACAGGTTCAAGGTCATCCAAGAAACATGCTCTCTCAAAAAGTAAATAAATGCCACTCAACACCACTCACAGCTTCACATACAAACTAGCAGCTGGG
>JAQHUG010000067.1:2329077-2391342 GCA_028555095.1 Dicrostonyx torquatus | reverse complement strand
CCTTCAATTTTGTTCTTTTCAAAATGATTTTGACATTTTATAATCTTTAAGTTCTTATATGAATCTTAGATCTCCCCTCACCTGAGCTATTTTTGTGAAATTCCACAATTAAAATTTTACTTCAATTCTTTTGTGTGATTGTGTTGAGTCTGTAGATCATTTTAAAAGAGGATTAACAACTGAACAACACTGTGTCTTCCAACCCAAGAAGTAGTCTTCATTTGTTTAGGTCTTGTTCAGTTTCTCGGAGCCAAATTTTGTAATTTTTGCTGCACAGACATTGGAAATGTTGATTCAGATTTATCTATAAGAATTCCATATTTTCAGTGACCACTGTAAATTACATTGCTTTAAAATTAAAAAAGCGGTTACTTATTGCTAGCAAATCCAACATGATTGCTTTTTATACCAAGCATTTATCCCCTAATGTATTTGTTTTGGTAACTTTTCCCATTGTTTCTGTAGGAGTTTCTCTATGATTCTGTTAACTCCATCCAGTGACTAGGGGCCGACTGTCTCTGGATTATGAGGAGTTTGAGTTATATACTTTCAGATTTATGATAATTCACAAGTTATATGCATTCACTTGGTAGAAAAGCTACTGTGGGCTTTGAATTCTCCTTTCATCCCAGACTTTGTGGTGCAGGGCAGTGGCAGCAAACCACAGGTTCTAGCCAGCTATACCATCCTGTAGGCCAATGCGCTATGCTCTATGATGTTGCTAAGCTGTGGTGTTTACATGCATCAGCCATATTAGGGGCATTTTCAGGTTCTTGTATTGTTGCTTTACAGTGGTACAGCCTTGTCCTCAGTTAAGGAGCATTTGCACTGTATTTTAGATAACAAAATTTCAGTTTTGTAATTTCATGTGCCTCTTTTTTTTTTTAAGATAATCTTTTTCTGTGCAGAGGCTTTCTGTTTTTAATTACTTGGTGAACATCATTCTTTATTTCTTTGAGCATAGTAACAACAGCTGATTTAAGGTAATTTTTTTCTTGAGTGTCAGCATCCACTCTGTAATCTCAGGGTCTACCTCCATTTTGTTGCATTTAAATTTGTTTAGTGATTTCAGATTTTATTTAGGATATTTTGTAGATACTTTAGATTATTCCTTGCCTTTCAAGAAAGTTTTCTAGTGTGTGTGTGTGTGTGTGAGTTTCTAAATGGATGCATTTTATTATTTCTCTCTCCCCACTCTTTATGTGTCTGTTTGTCTTTCTATCTGTATGTATTTCTGTGGCATAGAATCTGTGGGAGCTCTGTTACAGGAGGTTGCTTATTTGCTTCCTGGCCACACAGACTCCTGAAATAGCCACATGGAAACTATATTATTTGCTTGGATAATAGCATAAGCGTATTGCTATCTAGCTCTTACATCTAAAATTAACCCATTTCCATTATTTTATATTTTTACCATAAGGCTTGTGACCTACCAGCAAGGTTCTGGCTCGTCTGTCCCCGATGGCGGCTACATGGTGTCTCTTGACTCTGCCTTCTTTTTCCCAGGATTCAGTTTAGCTTTCCCTGCCTAGATCTACTCTACCCTATCACAGAACAATGCAGATTCTTTATTCATTAACCAATAAAAGCAACACATATACAGAAGGACCTCCCACACCAGAGCTGGACGTAGATGGTTGTGAGCTGCCTGATATGAGTGCAGGCACTCAAACTCAGGTCCTCTGCAAGAGCAGCACAGGCTCTTAACTGCTGAGCCATCTCTAGCCCCAGATTGGTTTGTTTTTAAAGCAGAAAATTTAAGTTTCTGAGCTGAACAAAATTATCACACCTAAACTGGATTTCCTCTTGTCTGTTGTATATTTGTATAGCTAAAGAGACAGACATATTTTAAAATATAGATATAGGTCTCCACAAATTTCCTCTTTTTAAAATTAAAACTTTCTGAGAATTTAATCCATGAGTGATGTGTTTACATAATTCCCATGTCTATTTTGCCCCTCCTCATCCTCTTGTGTCCCTCTCTCAAATTCATGACCTCTTCTTTAATTATTTTCACACAGGGATACACATAGAGACCTAGACACACACACACACACACACACACACACAATCTGATGAGTCCATTTAGTGGTTCTTGTATGTATATGCATCTATATGTATACACACACATACTTGGGATTAGACAATCTATTAGGGGCTCATCCCTGGATGAGACCTTATCTCTCAGCATCCATTAGTTGCCTCTTCATCTAGGTGTGGGGCCTTTCAAGATCTTCCACATTCATGACAGCAGGTCAACTGGTGTTGTGATTATGTAGGAGGTCTTGTTTAGGCAAAAACATTTTTGAGATTTTATGGGTGCATCTTCCTTGTCATACCCAGAAGATTGTCTTTCAGGAGATATTCTGTTCCTATGGCTTTTACAGTCTTTCTGTCCCCTCTTCTGTAATGTTTCCTGAACCTTAAGTGTAACGGTTGTATAGTAGATGTACATATTTACTGGGGCCTGGGCATCCCATGGTTGGTTGTTCTCTGCATTTTGATCATTTGTGAATTTCTGTAATGCTCACCATATGCCATAAAGAGAAGTTTCTTTGATGAGAAATAAGATTTACACTTGTCTGTAGATATAAGGATAGTTATTTAGAATGAAGTTGGGAATTATACTGGCTTACAAAAATCACAGTAGTGGATTATCCTCATGGCCTCACTAGTAATGGTTAATTGCCTGGGTTTCTAGTACTAGGCATGAATTATCTACCATTGAGTAGATGTTAGGCCCAAATAGATGGGTGTTGATATCACAAAGAAGTAAATGCCACCATTTTGGGTAGGTTGGCTGGGCAGTGAGCTCTTAGGATATGTTTGTAGTAAAGAGGAGCAGGCTGTGTCCTGCCACCCAGTTCCCAGTGCCCAGCTAGTTTATATCTGAAGTAACCACACCAATATTATATTAATTAAACACTGCCTGGCCCATTATATCTAGCCTCTTCTTGGCTAACTCTCACATCTTTCTTTAACCCATATCTAGTAATCTGTGTATCACCACAGGGTCATGGCTTACCGGGAAGATTTATCCTACATCCATCTCAGGCCGGAGATTCATGGCGTCTGACACACTGTCTTCTTCCCAGAATTCTGTCTGTCTACTCTGCCCACCCAAGAGCTGGCCTATCAATAGGCCAAGGCAGTCTCTTTTTTCAACCAATGAAAGCAACACACAAATACAGAAGAACCTCCTACACCATTTCCCCCTTTTCCATTTAAACAAAAAAGAAAGGCTTTCACTTTAACATAGTAAAATTACATATAACAAAACAGTTATCAAGCAAGAACTACAGTTACAATATTTATATCTACTTTATCTTTTATCATAACTAAGGAAAACTATAACTATCTATCTATTCTTCAACTCCATCAAAGACTTTAAAAGGATATAATATTACCTACATAAACACGAAGTAAGCAACTTCCAAAACTCTAGAAATGACAGAGACATCTCTCTGCCTGTACAGTCATCCAAAGTTCCTCTGTACCATTGGGGCATCCATCTTCAGCCTTCAGGCCCATAGTATCCAGCAGACTTTTCCATGAAGCAGGAAATTTCAAAGATAGTTCAGTTACTTTCTTTTGTATCCTGCAGAATGTCCCAAAGACTCTTTCATGAAGCAGGAACCCCAAAGAACCATCTCACTTTTAGGCAAGTTCAGCAGTCCTCTATCTGTGGGTTCTTCATGTCTAGTTTATGCAACAGTCCAGGCAAGAACAGTTTCTTGCCCAAATGACTAACAAGCTCCATAAGGAGCCTCTTTGATGCCCATCTTCCTCTTGAAGTAGCTTGGTGCTGCCAGGAGTAGGCGTGTCTCATTGTCATGAAAAGTCCTAAGTTATTAAAATAATAGGTGCCATATTATGTAGTCTTTGAAAGATATGAAGAATGTCTATCTAAAATATATCTATGCACATCTAGAAAATCTAACTAACATGACTGCAAGCTTGACTATTATCGATGATTATCCATTAACAACCTATATTTCCTAATTATACATTACATTTTAAAATGAACTACACAATCACAATACCTTAATCAAGATCAGAAATACATATACATGTAACAAAATTGGCCTTAAATTTATGTCAACAAAGCAAAATTTATGTCAATGTAAATTATTCACATCTATATCATATCCACCTTTAAATGTAAAGGAACATAAGAACATTTATAAACAATATTTGGGAATATGGGCATAGTTTTTTCTCTCCAAACTTCTTCCTGCTGTATGGGGGCACTGTCAATCATGTCTTTCATAGCATATCCCATGTGCCAGGTTCAACTCATTCAGCAGTTGATTGAAATAATTTTCTGAAGGTGTGCACAGTGACCTTTCAGGAGGGTGTGGTCTATCATACCATATTGGTCTAGAAGGAATCCACAGGGTCTCATCCTCTATGAAAACAAAAGAAGAACCTCTTTTCCAATGCATCATATCCTTAGACCCAAATTCTGAAGTCAGGATACCTTTAGAACATATATGCTGGTTTAGCTTAGCAGACAACACAATGAAATGTCTCTCTGTATTTAGCTCCATTACAGTCGAAAAGTTCAAAGAAAACACAATAAAATACATAATCCAGACATTCTGTGAACTTTCCATTTTTACGTGGCTTATTATCTTTTTAATCTGTAACTATCTATACTCTGTCTCTTTAAAGACTTTACCCAGTTTTTTTAAAGCATTAACTTTATTTCATGACTCTCTATACTCTTTTTCTTTTCTCTCCCAAGCCTACATACATTTATCCAACATTGTGACCCATTTAGAGGTCTTTTATGTCTGAATCTGTCCTATTGTGAATCTGTAATTCTTTACTGTCCAGGAACACTTTTGCTTTGCGCTTTTAAAATACTGAACTTGCCCCATAGTTACTTTGTTGAATATCTTAATCGTCACCATAGAAATTTCGCATGATGGATGGAGATAGAGCCAGAGACCCACATTCACATCAGAACAAGGGACTGAGCTACCAAGGTCCATTGGAAGAGCAGAAGGAGGGAGAAGATGAGCAAGGAAGTCAGGACTGTGAGGGACTGGCCCACCAACAGAGACAGTGTGCTCAATCTATCGGGAGCTCATCGAATCCAGCTGGACCAAGACTGAATGAGCATATGACCTAACTGGACCCTATGAATGTGCCTGCCAGTGGGGACTGACTGAGAAACCAATGATAATGGCACCGGGACCTAGCTCTTCTGCATGTATTGGCTTTTTGGGAACTTATTCTATATGGATGCACATCTTCCTAGACCGAGATGGAGGGGGGAGGGCCTTGGGCTTCCCATAGGGCAGGGTATCCTGCCCCATCTTAAGGAAGCAGGGGGAGGGTTGTGGGGTAGTGGAGGAGCGGGAGGGCCGGGAACAAGGGGAGTAAATGTAAATTTTTCTTTTAACAATAATAAAAAAAAAGAAAAAAATAAATAAAATGCTAAACTCTTAAGAATCTAAGCTGCGACAATCCCAGGTCAAATACAGGTACTGCCTGCTTGTTCTGCCCAATCCAACATGGCGGAGCCGCTTGTGCTTCTGAGCTGTGTGCACTGCATAGTTGGCATGGTGGAGCTGCTTGTGCCTCTGAGTCACTTGTGCCTCTGAGCTGCACACAGTTTCAGGCACACAACAGTCCACACTGCCATCAAGCAAGCCGTCAGAAACCCCGTCCAAATCATCTGTCTTCAGTGGGAGCCAGAGATGGCACCCCCGGGCAGCATAGCCTGAAAAGCCAGCATTTTAAAACTGTTGCAGCTTTTTTTACTGTTGCGGCTGCTGAGTGAGGAAATTTTCTCTGGGGCACCCCACTAGCAAACAGCAAAAACTCTGTTAAACTCTGTATTCTTTATGAAGCTCCATGTTTGTTTCTTCCACACAACCTACCCATGCTAGATTACAGGCACATGCAGCTATAAATAGATTTTAACTTGAGTGCCAAAATATTTGAACTCAGGTTCCCACAGCCCATTCTCTTTCCCACTGAATCGTCCCTCTACCCCTCCATCCACCTTCTTGAAAGCTCTGTCCTCAGTACGATGCCAGTTTCCTCTGTGTTGACATTGCCGTTGTAGCCTGGGTCCCAGATTAAGCACAAATAAAATATAGCAGAGCACAAACTTCATTTGAGATATTTCAAACACAGCCTACTATGCAGCCTACTGTTGGCTGGAGTTTTCTAGCCACCCCCAAAATAGGTTAACAAATTCACAGCACACCTACAAATTTAAGAAAGAAATACTTGTTCTTCTCTGTAACTGAGCCTGTGATTGTTCATTACACAGGGCGTGCTGACCATTACAAAGCCATTTTATTTCTGTTTCATTGTATCTCACTCTATATCTGCTTATCTTGTTTTTATCAGCAAATGCTGGACACTTACCTGTCCATCAGAAGTGTCAGCGTGGCTGCCGCATTGGTATTACATTTACTTACGGGAATTCTCAGCTTTAGAAAGTGTTTGTTTCATGCTGACAGTGGGAGAAAGGCAACCAGTTAATCTAGACACAATCGAATTCAGAAATGCCTCAAATCTAATTTTACTCACTCCTTTATTCCCAAGTTACTTTCTGCTCCCTTTGGTTGTGTGTGTTTCAAATCACTTCCCACTGTTTATTTTTAATTTCTACTTTATTTTAATTATTTAATAGGTGCCATCTGTGAGGAACCTGTCACTCATTGAACGGTTTGTCTTCTGGGTGTGAAATGTCAAAAGTATCAGACACGCTGCCTCACTGGTGCCTCTATTCCTCAGAATGCAGACCACAGGACCCAACCTTCCTTCTTCCTTCTCTTTCAGAATGCTTGGAAGGGACAGGATTCTTGGAGGCAAGCAGGGTGCTGACTTCAAAGATACAGCACCGAACTGTATGTGAGCAGTAAATAGCGAGTCCAAAAGTCCCTTGTTGTTCACCTGCTGTTATGTACAAACGTGGGTCTTTACAGGCACCAGGGCATGCTCGTTCCTGGTGCTAGGAGCCAGTGCACTAGGTGACTATTATTTTTCCAAACAAAGTCACTTCTTTCTGCAGTTGAGTTCATTGGTTAAAGAAACGAAAATGTGGATCTGTGGGATGATGCTTATGTATGCACTAAAGATCTGGTTCTAAAAGCCACGTTATCTGTAAACTATGGGAGACAGATTTCACAAAGGGAAAGGGAAGAAGTGGAACAGATGCTTCTAGAAGCTTGAGAAACAATAATAGTGATGGTAGAGTTTATCCACATTATTTCAACCATTCCTGATCAAATTTGCAGTTTTACAGTTTAGGGCTAACCTGTTTCCTGGGGTTTTCTGTCCAAACCTATTTTGGAGGCCTCAGTTTCTCTTTAAAGTGAGTTGTCTCAGTGAGATATCCCTTTAGCACTTGGCCGTCCCAAACACTGGGTGTATCTGAAATTATGTTTGAGTTACTCAATACTGTTGTGTATTCCCTCTGATCTGTAACATTTCTAACTGGGGAGAAGTTTCTTATGACTCAGGAAGTAAATCAACTTAGAAGTCTCAGGAAGTTCCTGAAATTGAGAAGATTCACAAGGCTTCTTTGAAGCATGATTAATAAAAGCTCAGGGTCAGAAATTGGGATTCAACCTGAAGATCCAAAAAGTAAAACAGCCAGCCACTGACTCTTATCTTGACCTCAGTCTGAAATTGACAATCCTGCCTCCGGAATCTCAGAAGGAGACTGTGTCTGAGAGCTGTCTTGCCCTGTCTTATATTCCTCTTTAGGGCTGGGATCAAAGACATGCACCACTAGGATTAAAGACTTGTACCACCTGATTTCTATGGCAACTAACTGGCTACTAGGACTAAAGGTGTATGTCATGGTGGTTACTGGGATTAAAGTAGTGTGTTACCATAATCCAGTCTGTAAGACTGACTAGTGTGACTGTTTTACTCTCAGATCTTCAGCCAGTCTTTATTTATTATAATACAATTAAAATCCACTATGCTTCTCTCTAAGAATGTACAAGCAGTGATGGTGGCAGAAAAGAAGAGATTCTGATTGACAGAGCAGAGTTGTAGAGGGAGTTCCAGGGATGGAGCTCTCATGAAGCATAACCTGTATTGGTGATAGATATTTTGGTGATGTAGCTACTTGTAAGGCATCCATGCTTCTGTAAGTAACCTCTGATTCTATAAATGACTTGAATAGGCTTACTTGTCTAACTGATCTAGGCTTAGAAGGGATCTTCTCTCTGGCCTGTTCTTGGTTCCCTGTCTCAGATGGAGAGGTATTTGTTCACACCTTCCCAGGAAAAGTCACATAACATAAGTTCTCAGTTTTTAGTTTGTATTATGAAGTGCTGAGCATCATCTAAATACTTTGTATGATATTTGTTGAGAATTCTGAATGAACGGATGTTGCCAAAGTCTCTTGCTTTTGTTATTAGTACTGAAGAAATGTCCCCTGAACAGGTTTTGAGATTACACATGCCATTTAAACCTTTGCAAGAATGAATGTGGAAGATTAGTTAGCTAGTATGACACCATCTGAACAGAATTTGACCATTGAAGCAAACAGATTGAATGTTTGAGGACAGGAATGAAGCCAGGGAAATGGTGGTGTGGGTCTATTTGGGAGGGTTGCAAAGGAAAGAACACAGCATCAGGGGGAAGTAGGGAGTTGATTTGGGGCTCTAGAAGGGTCTTTGAAGCCAAATAGCAGTGATTCCAGATAGACAAGAACAGTCTGCCCTGGAACAGACTACAACTGAGCTGGGAAGATGGTACAAAGGAAGAAGCAGGAACCAGCAAGGGGGTCTCTTGTCTGTGCTTTCAGTCCCCACTCCTGGCCATGTGCAATCTGTTCTGTTTTCTTGAGCACCTCTTGTGAACACTGAAAAATCTATATCCAACAATGGATTCCTCAACAGGTTCCTAGCACATCAGCAATGCAGATCTCCCTTGTACGCAGGCCTTCCTTCCCTCATATCTGTCTTGTCCCCAACTTTGCTTCCTCCATGCTGCCATTGGTTTTTTAGCTGTTCCATTGTTGACTTTGTTCACATTTGATGCAGATGTAATCTCCTATCCCAGCTCTGGAATAAGGGTTGAAGTTCTCTCATGTAAATTATATCCTTTTAGATATTAACACTGCTTGTCTCCTTATCTTATTCAGGTCTCTGCCCAACTGTGACCTCATCAGATTCTCTATCACTGTCTAAACTTTGATATGACTTTATCTCCTCTCAAATAAAATACCTCTGCCTCAACTTGTAAGGATGCTTATTTCTCCTTAGGCTGTCAACTATTGGAGCTTAGATTTATTGAGCATAGACACTTTGCTTGTTTAGATCCCTGCTGAACTCCCAATCTCAGAAACAATGCTTGGTGTGTTGCATATTTTCTAAGCAGAGAAGTGAACGAACAAATGGCTTCATTATCTCATTGTAAGGTGTGTGTGTGTGTGTGTGTGTGTGTGTGTGTGTGTATTTTCCACTACTGTGACAAAGTACCAAAGATAAATCTACTTAAAGGATGAAAGATGTATTTTGGCTCACAGTTTTAGAGGTTCCACTTTGTATTTGACTTGATTGACTTTTGCCATTACTACGAGTTAGACTATCATGGTGACAGAAGTGCGTGACAGAGCCATTTGCTCATGGCAGCAAGGGAGAAAAGAGAGAAAGGGCCTGGATCCCCCAATCCTGTTCAAGAGCACTTGTGTCCAGTTACTTATTTTCTTCAACAAAGTTCTACCTCCTAAGGTCTCTACTTCCTTCAGTAGCTCCTAAATCTGAGCATCAAACCTTCAGCATGCAAGCTTTTGGGGAGATATTTAACATTCACTCTATCATATACCCGCTATCTGCATTTGGGAATATTAGCTTGCTGAAACTTCCTTTAACTGGTTAAATACTAGCCAAGCTAGTTTAGATCTGCAGAGAATGGGCTAAAATGGGGACTTTGGAATAATAACTGGAGTTAATTGGTGCCAAATTAGTGAAAAATATTAATATTAGAAATTGTTCCTAAAAAATCATAGTAATCAAAAATATACACTACTGTTTTCTGAACCTATCACACTAACACCACACTAACCTGTGATTTTATTCTGTACCATCTTAAGACATACAGTAGTCTCAGAGTCCTGGAGAAATGGCAGGAATAGTGACAAAGAAACTTTTGATCCACTATGGCAAAGGATTTTTATTTTATTTTATTTTTCTGATCACAGGATGCTAACTGCAACCTCTGGTTAAGCAAGATTGGTCAAATTAGTTCAAGATTTCATGAAAAGTGTGGCTCTCAAAGGAAAACAAAATGTATAAACGTAACAGTTCAACCTACAGAGAGTTGAGAATGAACATAAGTTCTTGATCTCTAAATGGCATAGGCTTTAACTTTATTGAAGGAACTTAAGTTACAAAACTGTGTAATAAAGATCATTTTTATGACCTTTGCCCTTTAAAGGTACATTGTGTAGTCACTGGGTTTGTTAAGCTTTTTAACAAGTAAAAGGTATTAAAATAGTTTGTCTTGGTTCCTGTACTTTCTCAGAGCTGTAAATATCACAGGATGGAGTCTGCCAATCTTTTATTGGGCTGGTTAGATGAATGCACTTGATGGAGGCAACAGCGTGTAACTAAACGAGATGCCTGAAGAATCCGGACTCTTTTGTGCCACATGGCAGTTGCCAGAATGGATCCTAGAGCTGACTCAGAGGCAGTCTCACCCACTGGGCGTGTGGGTATACTAATTAAGCTGCTGAATTCCTTGGAGGGTTGTCGCTAGCCCTTCTCCTCATGTGGCTATAGAAGGGTGAAGCCCACCAGTGTCCCGAGACTTACGCCAAGACTCTCTCCGTTTCCATCCTCCAGTGGTGTTGTCACTTTTGGGGGTGTCTGGGGAAGAGCCCCGTGAGTAGGTTTCCTTTTGTCTGCTTGAGTGCCGAGTGCTTTATACATTTAGGGAATAGGTACATAAGGATGGACCCCAAATGTTTCCTCTCTGGCAGCTAAGTTAGAAGCCGTGGCTAGAACTCCACCAAAATCCCAGGATGAGGTGTCGTTACCCACCCAGCCCAGGCAATCCTGACCTGGAACAAGCTGTGCACAGAGGAAGACAGCCAGTGCCAGTGTTTGGGTGGAATTCCTGCTCTCTGTGGACTGCCTGGCTCCTGAAAGTGATGGAATGAGAGCGTTCTCAGGCAACGTTTAAAAAAATCCCATACTAAGCCAGTCATAGGAGAGGGAGAGAGACAGTGCTTCTCTACCTTGTACAGTCTACTCAAAGACTCCCATCTCTAGCCCTCAAATTATATTGCACAGACAGGTCTCTCTTGATGAAAAAGCAATTTCTCTCAGTCCTGTCTGTTCCACATGTCCACCCTTTCTATTCTGCAGCCTCCAACACTGTAAAGTAGACAGTGATGCTCTATCTTTACCCTACTGTGTTAAACATTGGTGCCCGGGTACCAAGGCAAATAGAGGGATGCACAGCAGGAAGGTGGCTCTTAGCGGCTCTCTCTGCCGTGTTTCCCAAGGCCTCTGCCACGCCATGGACTGATATTACCTCCCATTTGCAGCAAGGTATCTGCCTTCTGAGGGGCGGCCTGGAATTCTCTCTTCCACACTGTAATTCACACTGCATGCTATCACTGGGCTAATGTTCTGAAAACACCACTCTTACGGAGTCACTCAAACTCCTGAGTCTCCATTTCCTCATTGCGAAATGGATATGTTTATGTTTTCCCGGCTTGCCCACCTCATATCGCAGTGGAAAACATCAAACAAAGAGCCTGCTTGCAAGTGCTTCACGAAAAGAAGCATGGTGTGGCAGGAAGTAGAGATAGGGCCCTGCTGGGCCTGACTGCCCACCAAATCAAGTACACACAGTTCAACTTGGTATTCAAGGCTTCCACGATGCTCCTGATGTATTTGCCCTTCAAATCTCTGCAACCTCAGTTGTCTTCCCCTTCCCTGCCTATCCTTTTGTCAAGCCTTCCCCGAGTGGTGCTCTTTTCAGGGACACCCCCACTTCTATCTGGGATAATGTAGGCTCTGTAGTGAGAATGAGTGGTTCAGTGTGGTTGTACATTTTTTTAAAATTTATTTATTATGTAATAGTGTTCTGGGCACCAGATCTCATTATAGATGGGTGTACACCATCATGTAGTGGCTGGGAATTGAACGCAGGACCTCTGGAACAGCAGTCAGTTCTCTTAACCTCTGAGCCATCTCTTCAGCCCATGTGGTTGTACATTTAAAGACCTCAGAACACTCTCAAAGGACCCTATGCAACCCTTCGACATGACAATGACTCTAATGTACATCCAAGTTGAAGAGGGAGTAGTTTTAGGCCTTCGGGTCAGCACTGAGCTGTTTTGGTTTCTTGAGTAAACAATTCTCCCCCATTACTCTTACTTTTCCATAGACCAGAGGCCGCTCTTCATCTCCTTTGTTCACTGTTACTTTCTGTCTCTTCAGGACAGCTAGATTCCCTTATCAGATGTGTGTGAGCACATCTGTCATCTGTCTGGTCATTCTTCCTGTCCCTCCCTCCCTCTGTTCTTTGAGTCTGAATCCAGCATTAGTTATCTCTGTGGGATAGGCCAAACATGAGCCTCCTTTTTGCTTACCAATGGGAATTTAAGCTCCTTGTGTTGGCTTGGTTGACCAGTAGGGGATGCCAGCAGGAAGCCCATTTGCCTGGGCAGCCTATTTTAGGTCTCTTTCTTGGGGCAGGGTCCATTTTGTGGTGGTGGGAGTTAAAAAAGAAAAGAGACAGAAATAAAATTTTAGAGGCAATCATCTAAAATGAATACAAGGTACTTGCAAGGCCAACCAAATCAAAACCCTGTTTTCTGTTGGATACGTGTGTTTAGGGCCCACATGGCTCAAGGCAAGTGTCTCTTAGTGATGACACAGCAGTTTATTAAACAGTGCTCTCTGCCCCTGCCCCTGACATGTCGAGCCCACTCCTCCCATTTGCCACAGAAAGCTTATGTGGGGTTTTCTCAAAACTTCTGTGGACTGGATGGTTTCAGTTATGGGAGGGAGTTGGGAGCACTGGGGCCTCAAGAATGGAATTATTGTTAACAGGCAGGTTTACAGTCACTCTTAGACACTGCTCACATACGGCACGGAAGTGGTTTCTACGCCCACTCCCTCTGCCCTTTGTGCGCGGAGGCTGTTCTTATTGAGGCCACTCAATCTCAACCACTCAGCACCAGCGGGTAAGTGGCAATATTCATAGAATGCTCCCATTCATTTCTGTATTCTTAACAAGCTTTAAAAAATGTATTTTATTCATCTTATGCGTGTGTATGCCCAGTACACATACGTGCTACTGTGTGAGTGTGGAGGTCAGAGGACAACTTTTGGGAATCAGTACTCTCTATCCATCATGGGGGTTTCAGGCACTAAACTTAGGTGATCAGGGTTGGTGGCAAGCACCTGTACCAGCTGGCCATTGTGCTGGTCCAGTGAGCTATCTGTATAAACTATGCTCATACCCTAATGCACATCTTCCATGCTGGGCACTGAACCCAGGGCCTCACACACTTTGGGCAAGCCTTCTGCCACTTAGGCACACTCCAGCCCCTCTGTTATTCTTTTGTATGTGTCATCAGCGTTAGGTACTGTGCCATCTACTTTCCATTGTCTCTTTGAATACTCATAGCATTGAACTTCTTCCCAGAGCACACACAGTCTCTCCAGGCTTTGCGTAGTAATTTTGCTTCAGGCCCTCTCATTTTTAGGGGCCCTTTCCAGGAAGTCTTTCTCTAGTTTATGGAGAAAAAACAACATAAAACACAAAGAAAACACCACCTTGATTACACTGTTTGTTCTGTGGCTGCTGGAAATTTATCTTCTCACAGATACAAAAACCCCCAGGCTGTCCCCTGGACTTGATCTCCAGTTTTCCCTATCATTCTTTAAATCTCTCTCCCCAACAGTCAGTCGGCAAGAACTCAATAGAGGACTGGACTTGACAGGCTCATTGTTAATGGTGACCAAGGCAGCATCGAATGTCAGTGGCACCTGCTACAAATGCCTTGTCTCAAACCTGGACCACTCTGTTGTTTGCCGAATGCATGGCTTTTAAGGACTTGAGATCAAGATCCAAGAACGAGGAAGCGAATCCAAACTGTGTTTGCACTCGGTCAATGGGTGGGGTGAGTCATTCAAATGCACATTTCTTGTAGTGGTGGGGAGAGATCCTGGCTATGGACTTCCAGCCTTTGTGACTTGAAGATTTGGCTCTGGTGTGACAGTAACATCGATACTCTTCATTTGCCCTGACATCACGCATGTGTGCGTCTGTGTGTGGTCTGCAGTAATTACAGTATATGCCACCTGCCGCATCCGGGATGCGTGAGGGGGCGGCATGAGAGCATTTGTGCATTTGTGAGCCGCTTTTCAAAATTCATTTATTTCAATAATTTCTCCTCCCGCTCTCAGGGTCAGTTGGCACATCTGCCACGACTATACCCCTCGTTTCCTGGCACTGGTATCATCAAAGACACCTGGCTTCTTCCTGCTCTGTGTAGAGGGAGAGGCATGAGGGTCTGTGGGCTCAGCATCAAGCATCTGAATCTTGCAGAGACATTTCAGCAAGTGTGCCGGGAAGACATATGCTGGGAGTTATTTTCCCAGAGTCGGGAACGTAGCCAAAAGTACTTTATTTCATTCATTCCTTTGTTCAATACGATTTAGGATACGAGTATATGTTTTTCCTTGTGTGAAGACAGAACTTCATAAGGCATATCTTCCCCCAAATCTGAGAACACCCCACCACACACCCCAGATGCTCATTAGTCTGGGTGATGTAGGCTGTCAGTCTAGAGAGCTGGCCGCCTGGATCCTGCCATGATTGAGTCTTCAGCCCTATATTCATTCACAGGCTGAGCCTGACTGGTCTAGCTGTGAGTACCAGTCTGCACATAGACGGAAAAAAGGAATATTCATGTCTATGTTGAATACCAGAACCTGAGTATGAAGTTATCAAGTCTGTTTTGTATTAATGTTGTGGGAATTGGTTGCAGCCTTGGTAAATTCCTTTTGAATGTAGCCTATAGTGTTTGGGGCCCTGGCACCAGCAAAGAGGTGGAAACTCACATCCTTGGTGAAATATAAGCAACACGTGAAGGCAGTCGAGTTGTCAGTCATAAATGGGACATCCATACCAATGCCTCTAAAACCTGGGACCATCTTGGAGGAGAGAATGGAAGGAACAAAAGACTCAGGGGAGAAGTGGGGTGTTGGGAAATGCTATCTTCCAGAGGTCTGAGTGAATCTAGCTGGTGCTAAGCTGCCCAAGGAATCAAGCAAAAGGGACTTAGTTCAGCAGCCTTCCTCACTGGCACTCCTGTTCCACAGAAGGCAGGAGATTACTGGGGAAGTGGTAAGGTGGGGCATCGGGCTGCTTGTTTTTGAGACAGTGCCTCACCGAGTAGCCCAGCCTGATGTTCAGCTTATGCTCCTCTTGTCTTTGCCTCTTGAGAGGAGTTGAGAGCTTGCTTCACTACACCCAGCAAAAACAACGATTTAATTTTTTTCCTTTTTTTTTTTCAGTTCTTGGGATACAATCCAGGCCCTCCAAGTAATGCCCAGCCAGCATTATACAACTGAGCCATAGGGCCAGGTGACATTTTTATTTTCATAGTTCTTATATGTTGTAGCAGTTGGGAGACCCAACCCAGGGTGTTCTGCATGCTAGGCCAGCATGCTTTAGCAATTGCTTGCATTTCTGACTGAGCTGTCTTTTGCAGATGCCTGTATTCTGGATAAGTGCTAGCACAGATCCCGGAACTAGATAGAAATGCAAGATCAGCATAATGCCTGTGACGGGATGGCATCAAGTATTCTGGAAAAGAAGGAGCCAGGCATCCCTGCTATCCACTGGGAAGTAGCTCTCTAATGGGTACCCCACTTTATAACTCCTTATCAATGCATATAATCTGCTAGGCTCTGTCTTTGGGAAATTACTTCTATTTAGTGCACTTAATTGTTGTCGGTTTGATGCACTTTGAATAACTTAGTAAAAGATGTGGAAAGATTGACAATAAAATGTTTATCAGGTGAAAATATCCTTCACAGATTTCATACACTCACGTCTGTCTTGTAAATACTAAATTTGAAGGCCTAGGAAATAGCTGGGAGGTTATTGATTTTTTTATTTGTCTATAGAAAGAAAATTATAGAAACAATAACAATCATAGTGCACAGTTTTGAACACCTACACTGTGTTAAACACTCAGATTTTACATCAAACTGAACAAAGATGGAAGAAGCAGTGATTCTGTTCCTGAGGACTCCGATCACACAGACTTAGGTGACTGCTTCCAGAGATTAGCAATGACCGTGTAGACAAGTTACAGGGAATTCTGGGAATCTTTCTCCCTGGTCCGCGCCTTCTCTAGGGATTCTCTGGTTAGCATTTAGGACCACAGCTGACCAAAACACTAAACCAGAGAGGCTTATGTCCAGCGTGTGAGCAGAACGGTTACAGACCCTCAAACCTCAGTAAGCTGGAGCTGCCAAGCAAACAAAGAGATGACCATAGCCGCAGCAAGGCGGAAGCCTTTGAAACTTGGCTCTGTGCCCCAGAAGTGACATTTGGCTGCTTCTAACTGTGCATCGAAGGGCAAGCTTCTTTTTTTATTTACACTTTCTGTTACTTGAACCTGCTGACCTCTTTCCAGACAACATCTGTATTTGCTAGAGCAAACAAAAGCAAAAACAAATGAACAAACCAAAAACTCCTAAAAACCAACCTGCTCATTCATTCATAGTTTTAACAGTTGCCCATGGTGGGAGGTATCACTATAGATGGGCTTGTAGCAAGCATTCCGAGCTGAAATGTTCAACTTTCTTTAAGGATGGTGTCTTCTAGAACAGGGATGAAACCGTTTCTGGCAGGGGTCCTCAGCTCTTTGTATTTCTGTGTCCTGATGCCATTGTTTCACCCCTATTTTGTCATTTTATGGAGCCCCTTGTTGCATGGAGAAATTCTAGGTGGGTATTTGGTAGCCAGTGAAGATATTCAGTCAACACAGTGGTATGGGAAGGAAGGGCTGTGATAGCCCTTGCACACGAAGGATTCCTTTTGATTCTATATAAATCTCAGAAGTCTCAGTGAACATGACAATAGGTGAAAAACCTTAATAATTAACTAAGCCTGCATCTTAATTATAGCACATATACTACAGGGTATCTGATATACAACTGTGGTTAAGTGCTGACTTTCCAAGGAAGGACATCCACTGCATAAACTGGAAGAAGACGGGATACTATTTAGTTCAGGAATTTACAAAGAATGTCTCACCGTGGGAAATCATGGTTCCCCAATGCTGGTGCCCTTGGCTTTGGAGCTGTCCCACAACCTGTTGATAACAGCGTACATTCCTCATCACCCATTCGTAGGGGTTTCATGTGAAGTCTGGTTGGTCGTCCTCTGGAAGACTGACAAACTGAAACATGTGTTCCATTGTGTACTCTTTCCCAGGCATTTCACCACAGCACTGCATTTAGGACATCATGCTTGGTGTTCATTTTTACACATGTGTCACCCATGGTGGTTTTATTAGAAATATCATTGCAGTGTTGAATGGCATGAAGTAATTATTTTTCTCAGAACTTGACCAAGCCTCCCTGGACAGTGGGCATTCTCTTTCCTGTTTCAGATCCTTTCCCTAGACAGCCACATGATTTGACTCAAGACCAACTTGCTAATTATCCATCAGTGGTTTGTCAGCTGAGCTCATTCCCGTTCTTCCTTAGCATTTTCTTCCCCACCCAGAGGTTCAGTATCCTTTTGTGTCTTTTCCTCCAAAATACACGACCACATTTACCTTAGTAGTTCCCCGCTTTCTCTCTTATTTTGTATGCAGTCGCCCCTTGATATTCCATCCAGAACTCTCACAAGATATGTAAATCTGTGTACCCTCAAGTATAGTAAACACATGGCATGATATTCACATTCTTCTGTTTGCTGTAAGTCATCTTGAAATTATATTACCTAGTATTGTCTATACCTATATGCTTATATTACCTAATGCAATGTAACATGGTGAGTATAGTATCATACTATTATACTTTATGGTTGGAGAATAGGGATGAGAAGAGAAAGACTACATCTTCAGCATAGATACTTTTTGTTTTCAAATATTTTTGATCCATAGTTGGTAGAAGAATCAATAAAGTAGAACTCTGCATATCAATGGGCAGCTGCATATACATAAACACACACAGATACACACATGCAGGCATGCACATGTATATCTCATTTTTTTCCTAATTTTCAGAAGTTTGTGACAGTACCCCACTGCATCGACTACCAGACCACCATCACATATACAAGCATTTGTGGACCTGCTTGCCCTGCTGTGCTCTTTATAGCTTCGGGAGCCAATCCAGTGTCATTCCCTGCACTTGGTTATCCTGCAGTTTAGTTCTCATTGTCTGTTGTGGCTTTGATTGGTGTAAGAGGTCCTTCTGTATTTCTGTTGCTTTCACTGGTTGAATAAAGAGACTGCCTTGGCCTATTGACAGGGCAGCCCTTAGGTGGGGGGAGTAGACAGAACGGAATTCTGGGAGAGAGAAGGAGAGTCATGGAGAGCCACCAGCCATGATGCTGCCAGGTCAGACATGCTGAATCTTTCCCGGTAAGCCATGACTCATGGTGACCCACAGATTATTAGAAATGGGTTAAATAAATATGTGAGAGTTAGCCAATAAGAGGCTAGAGCTAATGGGCCAGGCAGTATTTCAATGAATAGACTTTCTGTGTGATTATTTTGAGGGTTAAGTTAGCGAGGTGCCCAGAACACGGCCCGCCCACTGGGAGCTGGGCGGTGGGACACAGCCCGTACCTCATACTACATTTGATGATTTTGAGCACAGGTCTGTTATGTAGAAGACTATCCCACAGTGTGAGGTTTGGACATTTCTCCACTGATAGGTTCAGTTTCTGCATCTTTGGTAGGAGCTCTATCAAGAAGAAATACTGTTTTCTCAGTGCACCTTTTCACAAGGCACTTGACATTTGGTTTCATTTCTGTACATGTACATATTTCACTAGGGACTCCTGGGTTCAGTCTACTCAAAAGGAAATAACTATCTACTAAAGTCATTTATCTCAGTGCTTAAGATTTTCCAAGCTTGGATCCCAGGACTCATGTATAATTAGATCCTGTGTCTTTTGGACATTTAGAATCCACATTCCTTCCTTCCCCCTGGATTCAACCATTTCTTCCAGGAATTCTTGATTACTTTTAGAAACTGAGGCCTGGTGCTGTACCTGCTCATTGCTCCTGTTTGTTTAACTTGTAGGGATTCTCAGCAGACAGAAGTGCATCTCTGGATCTTTCCCTCTCCATAGCTACAACTGTATAAAGCATATTCATCTAGCGGATAGAAACCCACAGTACACATCAATATCTCTATATGCTGTCTACTAGCGTGCACTTATTCTAGTCTCTCCCTTTCCATTCTCAACAGCAAGAAACTCAGCTTGTGTGGAATTACTTTACTTATTTTCCCAGTCACCTTGTAGATAACTAACTAATGACCTAACCATCTGACCATGGGGACTGTTAATTCACAGTGTCCCACTGATGCCAAGGGAGTCACCTCTCTTCCAGGCTTGCCCTGAGAGGATGGAGGAAATATTCTGTTATTTATAAAATTCATTTCAGGGTAATGGTGAAAATACTTTCATAGTATATATTGACAACTTTTCATGCCCACCACACAATCATTTTCTATATATCGTATCTTACTCTTATATCGTGTTTCAATTTGTTTTTTATGTCTTAAAGGTGGCTCAATTTGTTTCCTCTACAACAATGTACACTATGCAGTAGTGGGCACTATGTGTCATTTCTTCCTTCTATGAAATCTTGGCCAGAGCCAAGTTTGCTTTTGCTCTGTATTGGATAGTCTTCTTCTTCTTCTTTTTTTCTCTTTTTCCAGGAATTTAAAGTTCATTCTCAGCAACATAGCAAGTTCAAGACTAGTCTCAGCTACACTGAGCTATTGGATAGTCTTCTTAAAGACAGATTTTTAGATTTTCTTTCAGTATTCAGTAATCTGACTGTGACTAGCGATGGGCTTACTTTCATCCTTCTCATCTGATGAGTGAGGACATTTTGTTATCAAGATTTAGTTTTTCTGATCCCAGAAACTCACCTCTGAATGTTACTTCTGTAGTACCTGTCTGTTCTCTTCTGGTACTCCCACTGGGCCTACACTGCATATATCTCTCAGTATGGGTCTTTTGTGTTTCTTTTATTTCTCTTTGTGATTCTTTTCCCAGCATGTCCTCTCCTCCTTAGTTTGCCTCCACCTCTATTGTCAGGCCAGAGTTGCTTCCCTTCTTGATTTGAAGGAATCATATACATTCATCACTGTGGTTTCTATTGGTGAGATTCATCACTGGCTCATTTTCATGCTTTGTTTTTGCCTTTTTAATGTAGGTTTTGCACATTCAAATAAATTTATCCTTTCATTAATTCATGCAAGCCATTATTTTGATGCTTCTCTAAAGGGGTATGGGATGATTTTGAATTTTACTTACTCATTTTTATCTGTTTTCATTCTTATTATTGTGTATATTTTTTAAAATGGTTTGGAATTTTGACTTACGGCGACATTTTAGGGGGCGATGTTTTGGTGTCACTTAGCATTCTGTCTCTCTTTTCTCTTTGCATGCTCGCTTCTACCTTGTTGATTACATTGAAGAGATACTGTCACAGGTGTTTTAGTTACCTGCTCAGTTGTATAATCACATCAATTATTGAGTCTGTTGGAAAATCAGGAGGTGCCTTTGTTGGTTCTTAGTCCTGAGGTTGAAGGTGAATTCCTGTGACCCTTAGCTCCAAGACCTGTCATAGTTTCCTAGCATCTGGAGCACTCAGGGACAGACCCCTTTATGCCCATTTTCTCAAATAATATGTATCTATGGGTGTATCAGTTACTTTTCTCCTTGCGATGACAAAATATCCGAGAGAAACAGATTTAACGGGGTGGGAGAGGAAATAGTTCACTTCAGTTTCTTAGTGAGGAAGGAATGGCTCTTATCTGTGTCAGAGCATGGAAATAGCATGGTCTGTGGGGAGTGTGGAGTTAGGACTGGGATGTTGCTCTCAAAGCCTATTCCTTCAGTCACCTATTCCCTGGGGTTTCAGTCCCACCTCTCTAAGATTTCACTGCTTCCTCAAACAGTACCCCCTACTGGGGACCAACTGTTTAAACACATGAGCCATGGAGGACTTTTCACACCCAACCTACCAATGGAGGAGGCTTTGAAGAACTCTATGGAGGAGGCTTTGAAGAACTCTATCCCTTAGCTGTAAGCAGTGAACATGCTACTTAGTTCCAATCCCAGAGGAAGTGAATGGCAGGTACTCACTGCCTTGGTCTGACTCTGGAGCTCTTCAGTCTGCCATTGTCAGAGATGTTTAGAGCTTGGAGTTGCTGTTCTGGTTATGATTCCCTAAAACATTTTGTTTTGTTTTGTTGTTTCTGAACCTGGTTGTATTTTTGCTTTGTTTGTTTTGAGTATATCATGGCTACATGTTTTGAGCCAGGGTGACAATGTCAAAATGTAGACTCATAGAGCTATTTTGATTAAAAGTTTGCCATTTCTATTAAAGCAGAGGTAACATTCTGGTAGAAAAGAATGTGTTTTTTTTTTAACTCATAGGAGCTGCTAGCACAGTTTCAGGTTAGAGCTTTGAGAGAATTTGTCTCCATCCCTCACTGAATCCCAGATTCGCCAAACACACCACTACGCTGGCTTCTTTGTCTTTCGGTCCAGGAACTATATCATGGCAGGTTTGTGCCTAAGGATACCTCTCAGTGTACTCACCATGCAGAAGTCTTCTCTGGTGTGTTTCCTCATCTTGGTAGGAATAAAAGGCATAATGAACAGCCATCTTGCTTTGGGAAGGAAACTCAAAAGGTGCCAGCATCCTCTCCCAC
This sequence comes from Dicrostonyx torquatus, assembly GCA_028555095.1. Lineage (NCBI taxonomy): Eukaryota > Metazoa > Chordata > Mammalia > Rodentia > Cricetidae > Dicrostonyx > Dicrostonyx torquatus. The sequence continues at coordinate 2,369,404 of JAQHUG010000067.1, read as the reverse complement.
CCCCCAAAAGAGCAAGCATCTTAGTAATTCCTGAGAAGGTGATCAGATTTTTAGCAATCTATGGAACGGAGTCCAAGGAGATCTTTTGAGATTCTAGTTGGCAAGATGCTTGGAAACATCGGCACAGAGTCAAAACATTTTCTTTCTTTGAAGCCTACGTGTATCTCCTTGTAACTTCTCTCACGATAATCCAAATAGTTCTCCAACATACAGCTGTTCAGACATGGGAAGATGCTCAATTTTAAATTCTAGGTTTCTCTTTTTTGGCTAATTCCTCTTATTTCTTTTTGAGCTGAAACCTGTACCTCAGAAACTTTACTATTCTTGCTGCCATTTTTCAATATGTGCTATTTGGTTGCTAACCATTTTCAACTCCTTATTTTTGTGGGGGGAGGAGTACAGTGTTTATGCAAATAAACACACATTTTTGTGATTGAGAAAAAGTTAGCAAGGAAGGTCCAGCCTGGTATCTTGCTACTAGCTCTTCTTAGGTGCAAAGGGATTAGGTTGCTTCCATCACAGACTTTGAGGTCTAATTAAATGAAGTTGTTACTTTTGCTTGTAGTGTGGATCTTGTATCAAGTACTTGTTCAGAATCCTGAGTTTGAAGTTTGGTCTGGTAAATGGTTCAATGCAATTTTCTAGTCCTTCCCTTGATATTATTGCAGTCTGGGAAGAGTTACTCACAAGGCAGGTCCACAGATCGGGTAATGATGTATTGATTGCTGAACAGGTGGTAAGGGTACAGTTTGGTTTTTATATATAACTCCAACTTTTTTTTTTTTGCCCTTTGGCTGGTTGCCAAAAGGTGTTTTATGTTACAATTTCATTACAGAATATTAATTTTGATTTCAATGCCTGCTAATTGTTTTGGCTTTTATTTATTTTATTTTCTTATCACAGACTGATAGAGTGCTCTGAGGCTGTGTGAGGATAGAAAAAAAGAAAGAGTGAAGTGTTTTGTTTAACTTGAGATACTGAAAAAATAGGTTCTCATTTGGAGGACTCTATTGAGCCTTTGTGAATTGGTTTGTGCTGAATGTCTCAGGGATGTATTTTCTAAAGAATGATTCGTGGGCTTCCATAGCCTTATGAGATACCTATGAATGATGATCTCCACCTTTGTGTGGTCTAGAAACCACATATATCCATGTTAGAAAGAACTTTTCATTTCGTCACAGCGAAAGCATTGAGATGCCCGGAAGTAACAGCTTTCTTATGTAATGTTTACCATGCTTATTTAGGGTGGAACTCCATGACTAGAAGACTGAAGTATCTGTCCACATTCTGAAAAAAAACATTAACCTTCCATTTGGTGTGGCACAGTGTGTGAGACGATTCCCTAAGCTGTGCAGCAGACCTGTGTGTGTTGTGAGGTGTATGTGCATTCCCAAGCATGCTGCATGCATAGTACATGCTCTGCTGTCCAAGAGAGCATGCTGCATGCATAGTACATGCTCTGCTGTCCGAGAGACTGAGACACACTTGTTTCTGGTTGGGAAATTAATCTAGACCATCGTCCTATAAGATACATCAACAAGCTTGAAGCTATGTGCCTCTTGTGATATATAGCATCAGACTGTGTCAGGAATTAGAGAAGAACACAGGGAAAGATGTCATCAGAATAAGGTGGAAAAGCTGGGCATGGTGACATGAACGTGTGACCCCAATAAGAGTAGGAGGTAGTGAAGATGGATCATGGGGGATTACCAGCCAGTCACTCTAGTTAAAATAGTCCAGAATTAGTGAGACACCCTGCCTCAAAAAATAAAAGGGAAGTGGAGAAGCAATTGAGGAGACATTCTGACATTAACCTCTGGCTTCCGCAGGTGCCTGCATGAGTGAGAATATCTTCACATATTTGCACACACGTGCACACGCGCGCGCACACACACACTCATAAGGTGGAGATAGTCACTATGGTGGAGAGTTTACAGAAAACATTTAAGAAAATGGCTGGTATGAGCATAGAGGAAAAGAGTTTGTTTGATGTAGATAGCCAGTTCATCTTATATACATATGCACATAACAATAATTACTAAAGATGTAATGCTTTTGGGAAAGGAGGCATGGGAGGGAAGAGTCGGAAGAGGTAGTAGAGGACATGATGTAGATACAGTGCTTGTGCATGAAGTTCTCAAGACAATAAAAGTATCTTTTTTGTTTTTAGGAAAGGAAGGAGGAAGGAGTTGCTGAATTAGGGTGGGGAGGATGCAAATGCATTCCGTGTCTTGACTGATGCACAGAGAAGGGAAAGTGGGCTCCTGAGGAGGGCTAGATCTGGAGGGCAGCTATTGAACATTTCTCAATCCTCACCACAGAGTTTGAACAGTCATGACTAAGTTGAGGGACCGTGCTAAGGATCTCCAAGGGAAAGCATAAGATGTGAACAGTCTTCCGAGACAGAGGTCCCTGTCTACTAACAGATGTACTTGAGATCTCTTTAATACCAGCTTCTCCTCCCTCCTGGAAACAACACGAGGCTCATGAGTAAAGGTTTTAGCTGGAGGCTACCAAGCCACAAGGTAGTCATTAGGAGATATCAACTATTGACCGTTATTTGTCTGATGTTTGCCGGAAACAGCAGGCTTTCTGCTAATATCTTTATCTACTTTTAAGGCTGTCAGTCCATCGACTTTTCTTTTTCAAACCAGTTGATTGAAGTTTGAAGTGCAGAAGAAATTACCTTTAACCAAACAATGGGAGGTTTGGTCATGATGCATGTGCAGAAAAGCATGGGGAGCTCCCTCTCTCTGATGAAAGGACAGGAGGTAGAAACTTGGTAGTTTGGTTTATCTTATGGTTTCCTCGTTTGAGTAGATTACAAACAATAAAAGTAATGCAGAGAGTAAGGTTTGGCGGTCTACACACCACTAGTCATGTGGCGTCCCTGGTTTGGTTCACTGGCCTGGGTAAGGAGTTAGTGTGTTTTGAGGCTACAGTGCCAAGAGGACCACGCACAGTTCCCCACAAAGGCTGCTGAACTTCTGGCATATCTGAGGCACAGGACCAATTGGCAGAAACCTTGGCTATCTGCAGGGAACTCTGTGTTGCAGCCAGCTGCAAGGATTTCTTACATAAACAAATACACAGGACCTTTCTTGAAGCTTTGTTGTTGCCATTCAGAGGTCTGTGGTATAGGCTCAGGCCAGCCGGGCACAAGATACCCTGCCTCCTTTTTCAAACCAAATGCTGTGTCATCACTGAGTGAAAAGTACCTGCCTCACAAAGGTCATATACTCACTGGGGATGTAGCTCAGTTGGTAGAGTGCTTGTCTACCGTGCACAAATCTCTGGGTTCGATCCCTGTCACCAATTACAACTGGATGTGGTACATATTTGTAGTCTGGAAAGGTGGAAGCAGAATACTCTGAAAATACAAGGTCATACAACTACGTAGGAAGTTTGAGGCCAGCCTGGACTAGACTGCATGATATTTAATTTAAAAAAAAGACAAAAGATAAAGGAAAGAAAGTTTCCTATGCTATTAGTCTATTTCTGTATTTATCTTAAAAATACATTTCTCATAGTAAGTGTGTGTTTGGTCTTATGTTTTTAAATTAAACCTTAGCATCTCTGATATAAGAATACTTTTATTTGGAGGAAAGCATCATCTATATTTAACAAAAACATGGCATCCTCTGTCTAGTTTTACTTGATGATATATTGTAAAATTACAAAACATTACAACTGTTAAGTTAATTAATAATTCATCAAATTTGTTCTGATTTTCTAAGTTTTAGTTGAATTTTATAGCTTTGTTCAAATGGAAAGTTCTTAGGAATGTAGTGTAATGAGCCTATTGTTATAAGAAATAGGAGAGGTCTATCAAATTCAAGGCCCTTGGGTTTCTAGCCCCACATCCCATCTACCTTAAACCCCTAGTAAACATTAACCTGCTATCCTCTAAAGTCTGGGTCATTAAGAATGATCTTACCTGTGAATTTTGTGTAAGTGTTCTGTATTAACTTGAAGTGATTTTCCTCAATTTCTAAGTTTAGAGTTCTTTTCTATTAAATAATGAATGTGTATTAAATTTTATAAAATCATTTTTTCTACATTATTTCATATAATCATATAATTTTGGTTTTTTAACATGTAGGTTTCATGGCTTTAACTGCTTTAATTTTTAATGTTGAACCAGCCTTGGGTTTCTGGAATAAATCCACTTGGCAATGGTACTTAGCTATCTTCATGCATCATTGGATTTGTCTTGCTATTATTTTATTAAGGTTTTTTGTGTGTAAGTTCTTGAGAGATATTGGTTTCTTTATTTTCCTTTGGCATTTGTGGTACTGTCTTTTTCTGGTTTTACTAATCTCCACTTTTTATTGAAGTGTTTAGATCACTTATATTTAATGCCATTATTAATGTGGTCAAGCTTAAATTTACCACATTAATTTCATTTTTGATTTGTTCCATCTATTTTTAGATCCTCTTGTCTTTGTTGTAACTTCAGATTGAATTATGTAAAATGACATTATCTCCAATTTCTGCTTATATCTATAACTTCTTTGTTCATTTAGTGTAGTGGTTCAGTTAAAATTAAAGGAACATATATTTAAATTATCACAGCCTACTTTCAAATAACCAGTCACTTCAGGAAACCTTATAACAGTAAATGTTAAGAATTTCTAGACCTCCAGCTCTGCCTGGTTAACTTAGGGAAACTGCTAGCCTCTGCTTGCTTTCCCTGTCTTTGGGTCTTGATCTAGACTCAAGTTGTAAGTTGCGACATCCATAAATTTCTCCTCCTCTGTCAGAAATCATTGGTGATCGAGTCTTCCAACCATGCTGTACATATACCGCTTGCATTCATTTTATTTTTCTCAGATAGGAGGCTGTGATAATGAATATGATCGCCAACCAAACTGGATTAAGAAATGCCTAGGATGTTAGCGAGGTTTAGGTTCAAGTGTGTCTGTAAGAGCAGTTCTAGAGTTGACTACATGAGGGAATAGGACCTGCCCTGAAAGTTGGTAGCACCATCCCATGGGTTATGTTCCTAAACTGGATAGAAAAAGAGAACGGAAACAGCTGGGTACTAGGATTCCAATATTTCTGTCTTCTGATCTAACCAGTGTGAGCAAGAAGACTTGTAAGCCATTGTACAAAGAACAGCTCCTCCCGCCATGCCTTCCTTTCCATCCTGGCCTGCACTCTTAACACATAATTTTTTCCATAAGTTGCTTTGGTCAGGTGTTTGGTCAAAGCAACAAGAACAATGAGTAATACAGAGGATCAACTTTTCCTTTCTCACTTTACAAAGGCCAACCTGGCTCTGCTGCTTTAATAGGAACTTTGTAGATTTCATCATACCAGAGTTAAAGAGAGAACCCTTCCAAGCAAGTCTCAGTTGCTGTTTAGATGGAATTCAAACACCAAAGGCTGTGTGACACGGCCTGGATCTTTTACTCTTAGAAAGACTCAGCGTTTGCAACAGACCCTCATGGTGTGGGTCAACAGACCATCAAGTGCACCAGATGATGGATGGAACTGGTGCTCCAGAAGGAGCTGATTTGCATACAAGGATTTTGTTAAATGATACATGTTCTCCTTTCCATTCATGTCTGTTTGTGAATGGGATGGAATCCAGGGCCAGGAAACCCCTCATTTCACATCCAGCAAATAAAGCATGTGCAGAGGTGAAGAAGATTGGAGACGAGAGACAGCACTAAGTACTTAGAGAATCATGTAGTATTGGGTTCTGGAGCACCCTCCAGAATAGCTCCCTGACTTTAGGGAAACAGGGTGATTTCACCTTAATTTACATATATCAGTAGTTTTAAGGGTTAAGAGACTTACATGGGGCCATACAGTGTCCCAGGTCTCGTTCCAAGTGTACCAGACGACTATTGCCTGTGTTCAACAATTACCTGTAGCAGTTTTCCTTCTGCTCTCTCTGATGTCTCTTTTATAGTCGCCTATCCCAAGTTCTGCCTGGTCCCCGACTAGCTAGCAGCACACTGCTGAAAGGTGTTTAGTATATCCTGCCTCTCTGCTGAAGACAAAACATTTCCCTCTCAAGTTTCTCTGGGTAGGCTTTAAAGCAACACAATTAACAATTCCCCCGTTCCTTTTTCTGTCCCTTTGTGGTCTTGGCCTCTGATGGACGGATGACTGTATCATAACCCTCCTCCTCTCACTCTGCACCATTTGCCATCTACTGGCACAGAGACGTTAATAGCTCCTCTGCTTCTAGAAGTCCAGGAGCTAGAATGTCAGGCAGGGAAACTAAACTCCTGCCTTTAGACAGTCCCTCCTTTAGAGAGCTGCAGGCCACTGCAGGCTAGCTTGAGACTGTTGAGCTACTGGAGCACAGGACATGTCAACCAGTCTGCAGTGTGAGTGTGAAGGTTTTATTACCACCATGATTGGTCTTCGGAGAATGATGTCGATGCTTAGCAGAGGATGGAAATTGTTCTCTTCCTTTCACAAATCAGTGAACTACAGTGTTCTAGCCTCTCCCAATAAGGTCCTGTTACAGAGGATTCTTTTTCTAGGGTAAAGGGGAGGTTATAAGACAGGGCTTCTCTGTGGCTTTAGAGCCTGTCCTGAAACTCGCTCTGTAGACCAGGCTGGCCTCGAACTCACAGAGATTCACTTGTCTATGCCTTCTGAGTGCTGAGATTAAAGGCATATGCTGCCTGGTTTGATTGACAAGTACTTATATAAGTATTTCCATAAGTCCTAAGTCTTATAGATATACAGGCAGAATGCCATTAATCCAAAAGGCCACCCTACAAATATTCCAAACTCTAAAACCTTTTGGGTACTGGCATGCTATCTCAAGTAGAAATTTTTATCTGATCTCCTATGGTGGGCCACAGGAAAAATAAGAGCACAGTAAAAATAGTGTAAAATGTTACATTTAAACTATGTGTGTTAGGTGTGCAAGAAACAAATAGATTTAATGTTTAGACTTGGATCTCATGCATAATATAGTCATTCTATATATCTAAGTATGGAACAATCTAAAAACCATTTCTGAGATCAGGAACATGACTTGTCTCGAGCATTCCTGATAAAGGATGCTCAGCCTGTATTATAGTTGGTTCATATCTTTTAGATAGATACCACCTAACCCTATGTAGGATAAACAGTTTGCTCTAGACCACTCAAGCTACAAGTAGTGACAGCAAGATTCAAATCCTGTTGTTCCATGCCTAAAGATATAAGATTCTTCTTTATCTAATTACAACAGAAGAGCAACTTGATCCCTTGGCAAGCGGATTGTTTTCAATGCTGGATTGAAGAGAAGAGATGCTGTTTTCTACCAAGTATAATGAGTGTTCAGGAAATAGTCCAGACATGGTCCTGTTGGAATTTCTGTAGGTTTCTCTCCTTTTCAGACCTTCCCTCTTGATTTAGAATTATCATATGATTAATTCTGGTCAACAACATGTGGGCAGACACAATATGGGCCAAGTTGAGTAAGCAGTCAGTTGATTACACATGTTTCTTTCTCTCCATCTATTAGCTAATTGACAGCCTTGAAGGATATTCTTAAGGTAATGAGGTGGAATCATGAATAGAGCAGTCTGGATCCTTGCATCACTGCTTGGAGGAGGGTTACCTACCAGCCCACATAGATGCTGGACAGTGTTATGAACTGAATTGTTCCTCCAAACTTCTTTGCTTGAATTGAAGTCCAGTCCCCTAATGTGACTATATTTGAGACAAGGTCTATAGAGAAATAATTAAGATTAAATGTGATTATAAATGTAGGGCTTTATTCTGGTGGCAGAAAGTGTTTTCAGTAGAGGGATGTCACTGGGATGATGGTTCAGATAATAAAGTGATTGTTGCTCAAACAGAAGAACCTGAGTTTAACCCATAGTACCCAAGTGCCCACAAGTGGGGTGGTGCAGCTGTAATCCTCACTGGGGAGAGATGGAGACAATAGCTCCTGTCTTCTTGGGGCTCACTGGCCAACCAGTGTAATTCTGGGTTCAGCAAGAGACTCTGTCTTAAAAAATGAGGTGGATGACGTTGATGTTCATATATGTGCATTGTATGCACACACCTGACACACAAAGGAGGCACCAGAGTGTTCTTGTGATCTTCCCACCATGCTTTGAGAAATGACGTGGTGAGAATATTGAGATGGTATCTTTCTCTCTCTTAAGTCAGGAAGAAAGGTCTAAGCAGAGCAAAAGTCCAGTGTGCCGAGGTCTGGGATTTCTATCCTCTAAACTGTGAAAAGTAGATCTCATTTGCAGTATTTATTTATGGCACTCCAACCAAAGAATGGAAAAGCAGTAACCTTGTGCTCTTTTACTCCAATGATGTTTCAATTTATTTATTCTCACAGTCAAGCTGACTCTCCCTAGGTTAATTTCTTCTTAGGCTGGAATATCCATGTTGCCTAGTGTCTATTTCTTCTGGGTGAAGAAAGCCTATTTGGGCCTTATAAAGAGAGATGTTGCTTCAGCAGCTAGAAAGAGCTCTTTTCTTTCAAGTATTGTTCAGTCTTTTACTAAACTCCAATAAGGCACTCAAGGAGTACAGGTTGGGGAAGTGAGTCTCAGCCTTCAAGTGCATAAAATGGTGGAGTAACATTGTGTTGTATGTTGGTGCTCTTGCACCTCTGTCTGTTGGTGTTTTGTAGTCTATACTAGGTTATCAAAAACATGTTTTTGGTTGCTTGGAATTTTAGTAGATACCCAAATATGAGGAAAATATGTGCCAAAGGCCCTTGTGTGTTAAAGTGACTTAACAATCTATTGACAAAGAAATTAAAAGGGGGTGATCTCAAACCTCAAATAATTCTACAAGGATTAACTCACCACCAATCTTCAGTACATAAAAGGAGAAAGGTAGAAAAGAGGAAGTAATGATCAATGATGATATTTACAGTTGGTCAATTTTCCCTCCACACTGGAGATAGGAAGGGATGTGGAGGTTTCTTCCAGTGACCAAGAGGACAATCGGAAACTTTGTGTGTGTTCACCTTTGGTGAACCCAGGGGATGGACTCCAAGGGTCAACTTGGATGGATGCTACAAAGAAAGATCTTGCTCCTCTGTTTCTTCTCTCCCCTCCTGTATTCTCTTCTCCCCTTCTCTCCCTCTTTTCCTCTTTCTTCCATCCTCCTCTCCTCCCTTCATCCAGAACTGCTGTAGAAATGGCCTATAGGTGGGACCAGGCCAAGCATATATGTTTATTATAGAAGATATATCTATCTCTATATCTATCTATCTATCTATCTATCTATCTATCTATCTATCTATCTATCATCTATATGTTTCTTAGAAAAAAGATCTGCATGCTAGAGTAGTAAGGGATGAAAGGGACACAGGGATAAGGGCTGGCCACAAAATGCCATAGACTGAAGAAATGCAGCCGACCATAGGAGAGGTGCTTTTATGAAGGGGTGTAGAATTAAGGTTCCCATACACACCCTATGAGGAAAATGTTCAGCTTTGTACATTTGTCATAATCTAAGAAAACTGATGCCAAATAGCCCCTACCCTCGTCCCTATAAGAATTCCTTGTCAGACTTTTCCTTCATCTTTCTGCCCCTTACCTTCATCCTGAGCCACAGAATGGAGATATTCATTAGGTGTATTTGCTATGTTTGCATTGATGGGGCAAAATACTCCGAAAAATAAAGAAGGAAGGGTTTCTTTTCTTTTTATTTATTCTTTGAGATTTTCATACAGTGTAGTTTCATTATATACTTTCCCATCCTCCAGGCACTCTCCTCCATTCTCTATTCATTTGCATTCTTTCTTTGTCTTAGAAAATATACAAAACCAGACTAAATACATGAACCCCCCCCCTATACACACAAAAACATGGAGTCTGATTTGTATTGGCCAATTACTGTTGAGCAAAGGATCTGCATTAGAGTATCATTGATATATTATTGCGTGTCACTTCATCAGAAGAAAAAAATAATTTTTATCTCATTTATCAGCTATCAATTATGAATAGTTTCTTGGCTAGGGGTTGATATTTGTGACCACTTACCTTCCTCCATGCTGTGATTTTTGTCTGGCTTGAGTTTATGCAAGTCTTATGAATGATTTCAAATCTCTGGTAGTCTATATGTGCACCTGCCCTGTTGTGCCTGGAAAGTTCTGCTTCCTTGAAGTCATCCACCACCTCTGGCTCATACAATCTCTCTGTCTCCTCTTCTGTATAGATACATGTGGCTTGAGCAGAGGGGTTTGATAGAGACATCCCATTCAGGGCTGAGCACTCTAGCATCACTCACTTTGTATCTTGACCAGTTGTAGCTCTCTGTGTTGATCATTATTTACTGTACAGCAAAGGCTGTTCTGATAGAGGTCAAGTGATGCACTTCGTATAGCTCTATGTGTCATTAGAAGTTGTTTTATTGCGATGTTCATTTAGCAGAATGAACATTTAGTAGGGTATTGTTCCCTGAGCTCATCAGTGATTAATCTCAGATTCTCAATCTCATTAACAGTGTCAGATATGGTTTTCATCTCATGAAGTGAGTCTTAAGTTCAACAAAAGTGGTGGGTTTCTTCTCTATTGTTTGTACCACTACTGCACCAATATTGTAGGCAGGTTGTTATAATTTTTGATTATCTTACTAGTATTTGAATTCTCAAAACACAGAGAGTTAGCTCTTTTCATTTCTATATCATCCCTGTGGGTGTTAAGTGAAATCCAATGCCAAACCATTGTTTATTGGTGAATTATAAAGGATATATATAATGCACAAAGCTGTATCTTTTTAAAAAGCATTTTAAGCTTGATTACATGTTAAATTTTACTGGAGTATTTCATGACCTGTGTGAATCCATTCAATATTTAAGTATACAGTTCTTTTAACTAAGTCCTAGAGAAACAAGTATGTGTTCTGCATGGGAAGAGTGGGAAAGTTGATAATTGGCTAATTATCTGTATCTTTATCTTTTCCCCCAAAGAGGACAGCTAGCTAATTGAAGAATTAGAGGCAGTTTTGAGAGGATAAGGTAAGCCCAGTTCAGCATAATTCTGGGTCAGCAAGGATCCTTGCTATCACAAAAGAAGGAGTCAAGAATTCCACAAAAGCCTTGGGGGTTGGGAAATTTAACTCAAACACACAAACATGAAAGCTTGAGCAAAGTGGTATTTAAATTGGATTGTAGGCCAGGAGTAATATCTTTTCCTTTAGCAAGAGGTCAGGAGCTGATGTTACCTGGATCTCCCATAGAATGGAGAAAGGGTCACAGGTGTGAACCTTGTACATATAAGTCATTTAAAACCCAGCTGTGCTTGGTAACCCGCTTAGAGGTCCCAATGGCAAGGTGTCTGGCAATCTGACAGGGCACATGGATTCAGCTTTAACAGGCTCAGGCACTGTTATTTTGTTTGCCTGCTGCTCCTGATCATTTTTCTCTTCTGCCTTTTATTCTTTCCCCCAGACCTTTTGGTACCCAATGATTTTTGATTAATTTATTTACCATCGCTGGGTGATTGATGTTTCTTGGTGCTAGTACTTTGTAACTTTCCAATTCTCCTAGGTGTCAGTGTGACAGCTCCCAGATGATGGATTAGACCCCCGTTCCCTGCTCTTTTCTTTCTCCCTGTGTGCCAAGGCTCTTGGTTTCAGCAAATATAAATATTTCTAAATTCAAATTTAATGATTAGGAGCACCCAATAAATTGTATAAAGATCTATGATATTTTCATACTTCTTTACTCTAATGTGGAAACCTAAGGAATCAAGGGGTTTTGTTGTATTTTAGATAAGGACTTCCCCCCCCTTTGGGGAGTCCCCTGTCTTTTTCTGATTTTTGTTATCTCCTGGTATCTCACATTTCTTACCTTTTCATCTGTCTTTTTGGCTTAGGTAAACTCTCTTTCCTTATGTAATCCATGAGCTGGGGTTGGTGGTAAGAAAGAATACTTACAGTTAAGTCCTTATTCATCAAGCTCACAATAGGGGAGACAGTTTTCTACTAAGCCCATAAATACTTACTGAGGATTTATTATGTTAAAAAAAGAATTGAGGACTTGTGTATAGCTTATTAATTTTTTTCTGTATTTTATAGACAAGGAGAGTGAGGCTCTGGGAGGGTAATCTATATTTTAAATAATATCAGTAGAAAATATACAGTAAGGGTTTGAACTCATTCTTTTCTAATTTATGAATTTGTATTGTTTTCCATGGTATTATCCTAATAAATGAAAGAACTCCAAAATCCAATGGATATATATATGTGTGGGTTCAAACCCCACTCCTGATACCAAAAATCTGTATTAGTCAGGTTTTTCAAAAAGAACAGAGAATATAGAATAAATCTATGTATCTATCTATGTATCTATGTATGTATGTATCTATCTATCATCTATCTATCTATCTATCTATCTATCTATCTATCTATCTATCTATCTATCTATCTTCTGTCTCCATAGCTATATCGATCATCTATATCCATATATATATTTCTATCTATATTTATTTATAGATATCTGTCTCTATTTATTTTTATAACTAAATCTAGATATACATATAAAGGGGATTTATCAGATTGGCTTACAGGCTTTGTCTCAACTAGTCTAACAATGGTTGTCTACCAATATAAGGTCTGAGAATCTAGTAGCTGTTCAGTCCATGAGGCCGGATGTCTCAGATGGTCTTTAGCATATATCATATACATATGCTAGTGAAGAAATGGCTTTTTCAGTGAAAGCAAGAACAATCAGGCAAGGAGGGCAATCTCCCTTTCTTCCATGTCCTTTATTTTGGCTGCCAGCAGAAGATGTGGCCCAGACTGAAGGTGGATATTCATAACTGAAAAGATCTGGATTAAAGGTGTATCGTCCTACCTCAGAAGATCCAGATTAAAAGTTGGCCTTTCCATTTCAAATGATTTAATTAAGAAAAAAATCCATCACAGATGTACCCAGATGCGTAGGTTTTTAATTCCAGATGTAGTCAAGTTGATAACCAAAAATAGCCATCACAAGTCTACCCGCTCTCATCAGGACACATCATACATCATATCTCCTTATGCTCTGCTTAATTTCCAAATGAGTCACACATTTTAGGAGAAACTTGTGTTGGTTTATTTTTATATTACCATAGCAAACTATCTGAGGCACATGACCTCCTAAAGAAGAGTTTTATTTGGGTTGATATTCTGGCCCAAGTTTGAGGTCTTGCTTCTAGTCAGGAAGGTATGTGACATCACATCACTTGTGATAGGTTCCCATGTGTGCACAGGCATGTGTCTATTTATGTGTGTGTATGTGGTGTTTCTACTCTGTTCTCTACCATGCTTACTATCAACACATGTACCCTTCATGGGCAGACACAAATCATATGAAAACCACAGCACAGACACAAGCATTTTGGCATAATTAGTTCTTAAGCTTAGGTAGTTAGATACCAGATTGATCAGTTATATAAAAATCACTGGGAATGATTAATAAAATATTCATGAACTCGTAGTGGCTGTGCTGTATGCACAGAAATGTACAAGATGAAGGCAACCAAAATCCCAACACAGACCAGCGAGAGGCTCATGAAGTCCTACTCCTAGCTGAGGGGCTATTGGCAGCTGGTGGATGCTGGGAGAAAGAGAGGAGAGAGGGAGAGTTTTCACTATGTAAGAACTTCCTGATGTTTCAGTGGATGGTCTTACACCGCTGCACATATTGACAACATGAATTGAACCCAGGGAGTTTTTTTAAAAAGCACATGATCTTGGGAGAGGGACGTGGTGGTGGGGTGTCAGAGAAGTTGAAGGGGGTGAGTGAGGATAAATTTGGTGAAAGAAATTGTATCCATGCATGTAATTCTCAAACAGTAAATGAAATATTGTGGGAAACTGTAGATCCCAGAACCTTTCTAAAATCATTAAAGAAACAGGGGTTAACCCAAACTCTACTGTTTTGACTACAGAGTAATACTGTATGTCTTTTTTTCTCATTCTCCCCCAGGTTAATGAATCAGTGCAAGACTTTTCTTGACATCTCCCCTGAGCAAAAGTCCAAGTCTTGACCTGAAATTGCAAAGTTCCTGGTGGGCACCACAGGCTAAGAGGACTATATGGCAGATCCTTGTGAGGAAAAATTCACCAGAATTTTATAAGGCTTCACCCTTATAATAACGACAACTTAGGCCATACTAACTACCTAGGAGGCTCTGTGTTCTTCTTTGCTGAGTCATTCCATGTCTTACTGCAAGTCAATTTTCAGTCATGTAAGCTGGGGAAACTTTTCTGGTGCCAGTCCTTCACATACCTACAGAAGAACACAGAGCCTCTTAGGTAGTTAGTATGGCTTGACTCAGCGTTGGTTCTGCCAGGGCTCTCCCATGTTTCCACATGCAGCCTCACCACAACCTCGCTTTTGAACATACATATGTGCTTTGCATCAATGTACGCTGTTGAGCCGCCCAATGCCAGTAAATCCTGCCAGGGTCACTTTGGTGCAGATTTAAGGCTCTCTTGAATGTTGCAAACTGTACTCTGCTTTCACAGGACACAATTTTCTGCTCTTCAAGAAGTGTAATGGCATGATTACAGAAAAAGACTTCTAATACTTTCCCATCAGTCCTCCTCAGCATGTAAGTATCAATTTAGTGTGCCTTGGGATCGCATTGGGTTAGAATGCTTGATTTTAAACAAGGCATTTGTGTTACTCAGTTGAGGTTCATCAAAAAAACAAAACAAAAAACCCCAAAAAAAACCCAAAAACCAAAAAACCCCAAACACTAAATGACTTCTGGCTTATGACTAGTACAGAGCTTCCAACATTGTCTGAAGAGGCCCCAAACATACTTCTGCTATTTTCTGCTACGTATTTATGCAAAGTGGCATTTTCAGAATTGACAGTTCTAAAGCAAAAATATTGATCAAGTCTAGAAAACACTGAAGATCCTGGGTCCTAAAGTGTTGAACATTTAGCCAAGATTTAATTCTTTGGGTAAAAATAACAGCATTTACATTTCATTAGCATTTATTTATAATTACTTTAACTTTTGACTAATGGTAAAAATTAAATGTATACCAAAGAATTGTTTTTATGATTATTATCATAAATACTTGGTTTGGACACACTTAGGCTGTGGTCACTTAAAAATTTTTTGGGTGCAAAGGGATCACACATGGAAAAGCTTAAGCCTTGGTATAAATTACAGGTGCTTTTTACAGGGGTTCTGTGTGCTAAAGAGTGTAAAATGCTCCAAGCATGAGTGCCATCCAGGGAACATCACAAGTCCCCAAGACTGGTGTTATTACTAACCCCCTCCGCAGATGAGGTCATTTCATTCTGGAAACACACAGAATATGTTTTTCTTACATCCATTTATATTAGCTCTTCAGGTATTTACTGTAAATATACTTCTTACCTCTCCAGATTTTCATAGTTTAGTAAGATCCTGAAATAACCAAGGACTGATGTTTTCCAAGCCAAGATACTGACTTGAAAAGGTGAAGACTCTCCTCTAAATGGTCCATAATCAAGTACAGGAGAGCCATGTGCTCTTGTATGGGAGCCTTGCCTCTTTAACTAGAGTATGAGTCCGTGTGGACAGAGCCTTCTCTTCACCCTTTTCCCCTCCTACTGTGGGAAGGAGTGGCTATGTAATGAGGGCTCAGTGGAAACACATGTCATCTGGATAGTCATCAAGCATTCTTTAGGTTGGTGGTGTTTCCTGAGTGAGTCAAGAAAGGCGGGAATCACGGCTAAGGAGATGGCTCAGTGGATAATGTACTTACCATGCAGGCATGAGGGCCAGAGTTTCCATAAAAGGTGGAGTGGTATGGTTGCAGCCCACCTGAAATGTGATTGCCTGGGAGATGGAGAGAGGAGCTTTCAGGGAAAACCTGGCTAGTAAGATTAGACAAATGGGTGAGCTCTGGGCTCAGTAAGAGACCCTACCCAGTAAATAAAGATAACTGAGCAATGTCTGGCCTCTACATCTGTACCTAGCCCCACAAACAAATGTAACATATGTATAAACACCACATATGTACACATACAAACAAAAAAGGCAAAGGGATATAGGTTTCTTTCTGGATTACAGAAGAACAAGTATCTGAGGTACTGTACAAAGTTTTGGGGGAGTTCCTGTTTCTGATATGTGGGGAATGTCTCTTGGATACAATGGTGCCTATGGTAACCTATAGAGAAAACATAACACATTAGATTAACATTCAAGGTTAAGATGAGGATTTTTATATATTCTGCTGATTTTCCACCAGGATCTTGAATCTATTATTATTATCACTATTCTTACTATTTATTACTACTATTATTACTACTGTTATTATTCTTACTATTGATGATTACTATTGCTGCTATTATTATTATCATCATTATCCTGACTTGACTTTGCTCGCCTGCCAAATGGGAATACCAGTTTCTTATTAGTTCTCAAAGCTGTATGTAAGGAATGAATTAGCTATTATTAATGTACTGCAAACTTCTTGGTGACACTAGCTACATAAATATAGATTGCTCTTGTTTTAAACAAGTGATGCTAAACAAAACCAAGGAATATTAAATTATGAATTTACAGAAGAGATAAATTATGGAGGTAGTTATTATTTAAATTGGAGAAATATTTCTCATTTTCAGCCCAGGGTTCCTTTACTAAGCAATCTGTCTTGTGCTTTAAAAAAAAAAAAGTAATTCAATTTACAAAAATTTGATTTGTGTGCAACTTTTTAGAAACATTTATCATGCAAAGTGAGACATCATCTGACTAAATTAGAGAATTTACCAGTATGTTTTGGCTTAGGATAGATACCATTTCCTCCAAGAATGAGAATATTGGCAAATTGAATCTCAGATCTCCCTCTCTCAAACCAAGACCATCCAAGTCCGGTTTTGAAGCATCTGGTCTGGCAATTAGTGGGAGCTGTGGAAATACTTGGATGCACGCTTTAGATCTGTCAGGAAACCACCGATGACCTCGAGTTCACAAGGGCTCAGAATTCTCATCTGGAAAATGAGATTGGTGGAGACGATGGTCTCTTCCAGCCTTAGAGTTCATTGCTAAAAGGAGTGATGTAAACTCACAAAGAGCCGGAGCTGGCAAGCTGTCAATGTGTAATAAATCAAAGCATAGATGGATAAACAAAGTCTTGCTTTTCATTTCTTTCTACCCAGTTCTGAAAATCCTGATGCAGAGTTCCAAGTTTACAAATAGGAAAATAAAAACTAGCTCAGAAAACCCAATTCTTTCTCCATCGACTTAACTTCTCCTGACTGTTCCCGCACCTATAAGCCTGGTGAGGAAAAAAAAAAAAAAGGTAGATTCCATAACACTATCTAGACGGCTCTTTCAGAAAAGAGCCATGCAGATAGAAGGTTATGTCAAGCTGATCCTCAGAGACTGTAGCATGCCTTCTACATGTCACTTCCTACCATTGCACACTACAGTCGCGAGGAGTAAAGACACGCCAAGACATGGTGGCTGTGCACCCTGTGTCTCTCTCTTCAGTTCCACAGTTCCCCACACAGGCCAATGCTGCCATGGAACCGGAGACTCGTGCCCTACTACTGCTATTGACTCTGGCCCCACATCCATCAGCTAATCAGATGTAGCTGTCCAAGTCTCAGCCCAGGCTGTGGGTTACCAGTGCTCTGCGGGCTCTGCTATCCAACAGTGATCTTGTTCCCTCCTAGGAGTGGAGGGAGAGTCACTAAGGAATGCCATTAGCATGCCGATGGCACGCCAGCCTCGAAGAGTTTTGGCCTCGGCTGTTTGAGCCTAATCAGAAAAATTATTTTTAGAAAGATTTGTCAGTGTAAGAAAACGAGCTCCTGAGCTAAATTAGGGTCTGGATTATTCTGTCCTCCCCTCTCCATGTGCAGGGCACAGCAGATGGGAACCATTAGTTTTGTTTGAGATTCATTCAATCTCCCTGTTTTCATCTGTTGCGCTCGAAGGTGGGTGAGGCCCACAATGTGGGTGCACGGCTCTCCAAGGTTTGGGACGTGCCTCTCCTCCTCTCTTATGAGTTGGCATTCTTGGCAAGGGATCTTGGACTTCTGACTTTTGATTCTGTCTTTCTCCTCCCAGATCTTCACTTCCAACAGCCCTGAATTCACGGCATGTCTCCAGGAAATTAAAGTAATCCATTATATATTGTCTCCCCATCACGGAGGCAGGGATAATAGCATTTAACCCACCTTTTCAGGATACTGAGTGGCCTGTCAGAAGCTCTTCTTTCAAAGGACAACTTGGAAACACTTTAATAAATGCTCCTTAAACTGGATGCTTTAAAAATACATGGGGTCAAATGGCAAACTGCTCTGTAATAAGAGCTTCAGCAAACAAGACTCTGGTTGTCGTTAACTCTACTTCGTCTGCATTTCTTCTTCTCCAGTGACATGCTATCTCTATCTCAGCATATAGTTTTTGTGTGGGGGTGGGGGTGGGGAGGGGAGCTCAATCCTGTTTGCTACTAACCAGTCCTTTCTGTTCCCACAAACATTTCCATCTCTTAAGCTGGCAGTGGTGGATTTGTGTGACCCATTGCCTTACCATTAAACAGAGAGGGCTGAAGAACGGAGAGACAGGACTCAGCTTGGCGGTGGAGGACAGCGTCAGTGTGGAAGTGGGCTGACAGCATCCCCTGCATTCCTGTATTTTCATGTTTGGTACAATTAGAAACACACTTTGGGAAATCAGCTTTAGCATGTCATACTGATTTTCCCATAATTGTCCTCACTCATCATCTCACGAACTGCTAGCCCGAAGCCTGTGTGTCACTGCTAGTGAATGGGCAAAATGCAGTTCCTCATTTTATGTTTTGAACACCTCTCGCCGGAGAATCAAGGGCCACAGACATTCCAAAGCCTTGGAAAGATGCTCAGAATGCTGTGTGAACATTTCTCTCATCCTAAAGACAGAGAAGTAAAGTAAATGATAAGCGTTATTGCACTTTGAATCTGAGCTATCCCCATGTTGGGTGACGCTATTCCTGGAGAGACACGAACAAATATCTGCTCACTCCAGATAAGGAACTGAGGACCAATCAGAGTCTGTACGCCACCAAAATCCATCTGGAGTTTTCTTAGGCTATTGGACAGGATTGTAGGTGAGGGTTTACAGGAGCAAGAATGACTCAAAGACGGCTGCATCACTAGAAATTTCACCCCAGGATGGGTGGCAGCTGACAAAAGGAGAGACTGTGGAACCCACTGCTCAACCTGCAGGCAGTGCTGTGTGTTAGATCATGTCCAGATAGATAATGGCCCAAGTAGTTCAATTGCTGTAAACCTCTCCTAGGCAGCCCAGACTTTTTGGCTCTCTCTCAGTAATACTTACAGTTTATATTTGCTGGAGGAGGTAGGAACCTAGTATATGTGGTCAGTTTCAGGAACTTCCTGAAGCTATTTTGAGTTGTTTCTTTACTGAACTTAACAAGCTTCCCTGAAGGATGGAATGCCATGCCCGCTGCAGACACCATCCTATTGTGTGGCTTCCCTATAAACATCCTAAATCTTAAGAAGCTTCCCCCCCCCCAGATGGAAAGCTTCAATCACAGAGGAAATGACATCATCCCACAGCTTCATGTTTGGAACTCTTGGTGTTTAGAAAGAGCTATGGTACCTTGGGAAGTGCTTCTTGGCTTGCTTGGTGTGCAGCTATAGGTGGGTCTTTGATGGTCTTACCTACTTTTCATTTTGGCTGGAGTCTCTGTTTCCTAGTCCAACAAGATAGAGTATCTGCCACATGCTATCTCCATGATAGAGCCCTGTCTTCTCAATTATGTTGAGCTGAAATCCCCTTAAAACCAAGAGCAAAAGTAGATAGATAGATAGATAGATAGATAGATAGATAGATAGATAGATAGCCAAAATAAGCATGTCCTTCTTTTAGGTGTTCCCATCAGGTATTTTGTTAGGCACAAGAAAGCCAACTACTGTAGCTCACATGAATGTTCTCCATGACATTTGATGGCTGCCTCACCCTCATGGGCAGAACTCAATTAAACTGAGACCTGTTTAGCTATTTCCAGAAACACTTTTATGTCAGTTCTGGGAATAGTCTTTTCAGTGCCTTCTGCTGACTCCTCTATTTAGTTGAGGTGCCTCTGTTAATAAATGCCCCCACCACCTCCTTGAATAGGAGACTCCTTTGAATAAAAAATACCCTAGTCAAAAGGGATGCCTATGACACCAGTGAAATTCTAGAAAAATCTGAATGTTTTACTTTGTAAGAACCATGGCTTAGAAGAGCTTGGAAAGATGACCTCAATGAGTTTATCGCATAAAAGCTCAGGATGCAGACATTATTCTTGCTCTGCTACAAAAACAGTGGCAGTATAGAACCAACCAAGGCCAAATGAGCTCTCCTGTAAAACACATTTGACAGTGTTTTATGTTCTGAACTCCTGAGATACATATTTAGGAGAATCCACAAACATTTGAGTTCTATGGCCAAGCTTGTGGGCTGTTGAATGAAGGGTTCTCTCCACTCCACAGAAAGACTAAGAAAGCAGACCTCAGAGATTACCCAGCTTGGTAGATCTTGATAGATTCCCCCTCCCCCATCTCCCTATCACACACACACAGCACACACACAACAGGAGGGGGAGAGCTCAAACAAAACCCTTTCCTACACTAATAATACCTTATATAAAATATCTAAACAGATAGCAGTGGGATTGTCTCACTGGCATGGGAAGTATAGTGAGGAATGAGGATCATGCCAATGAGTGTCCTTCTTGTTTGTCTGTTTTCTGCATGACCCCCTCCCCAGGTCCATTCATGGGACTCTGCCTCCACTGTGAAAACTTCTGATATCATTTACCTTTTGAATTTTGCAAGTGAAGACCCCGAGATAGGAGGTCTATCTATTCATTTAGCCTTGAATTTGCAAGTATGCATAGGAATTGCCCAATAGATGCATCAAAAGCATTAATTGTTCTAACTGGGATGTAGAAGAGCTACACTACAGAGTCAGAATGATGCTGTGGATGTTGATTTTTGCACTCACGACAAAGGGAAAGGACTTCTGCTCTCCTCTCAAAGTGCCTGTTCCTTGAGCCCCTTGTTTCTGGGTCTCAGCACAACCTAGCTGGGTTGGAGATGAGCCCACAGGAAGGGACTTTTCTTCTGTGCTAATGCAGGAAGGAACATGGCATTGATCTTGCTGCAATTATAAGCTCAATGTGTTTCCCTTGAATTTTTAGAAAAACCAAAGGTACTTTGCAAGTGCAATAGAGCTTCCAATTAGGCATTTAAGTTCCCCATTTCTGTTTCCCTAATGACTTGACTTGCTCTCTTGCTTTATGAAATGAAAATAGCTTTATTTGGGCATGAGAATGCTGCTGATTGCATGCTTAATATGCCTTTGCAACAGACTGCAGTCTGTTTCTAGAATGTGCGATGGATAGAATAATACATTTCCGTGCTCCTTTCTCCTACATATTTATGGTTATCTCTTCAGCTCCAGACCTGTATTGACTGAGGACAGTGCAGTCTGAGTAGAAATGTACAGAAGGCTGGGATGGTAAGCCTACACAAGGAAAACTACTTTTGGAGTGAGTTCACCGGACTTATAACGATTCTGAGGGTAGAGGGGATACAGGGTCCTGAACTGGTAAAGTACTGAAGGAAAATAGGAAGTAGTGATGGTGTTGGGAGACCAGAAATGTAGAAGGTAAGGGAAAAGAATCAAGGCACCTGCTTTACTTTCACAGTGGAGCTAGGACTGGTTGTGCACACCTTTAATCCCAGTACTCAGGAGACAGAGGCAGAAGGGTCAGAGTTTGAGGTCAGCCTGGTCTATAGAGCAAGTTCCAGGACAGCCAGAGCTACACAAAAAAAGGAGCAGTGGGAAGAACCTTTCCAGAACCTATAAAGGAATAGTGTTCTGGTCCAAAAGGGAGCTTGACTTGTCAACAAAGCAGGTGTCTTTACAACTTTACCTTTGCATATTGCATGGAGATGGCTCTAATTTCCAGAGACCCAAACATCATTTTTTCCCCCATTTTCGGAGTGATCGAAGCTATTGAATAGTTCGTAGTTCTTAGAGTCTTTCCCCTGACTGACAGCATTTCTTGAAATGCTTCAGTGACCGCCATGCTTTTCGCTGCTCAAACCTTCCTCATTATTCAAGCCACACAGAACACCCGAAATCTCCAAAGACGTCTCGGCAGGACTCGGCATGCCTACCCAGCCTCTCAGCCCGCTTTACACTTTTACTGTTGCTACATGTGGTTGTGTAGTTTCCTTCATTGTCTGAATCCAGATCGGTGTCCTCGATGGCTTCTCCCTTGACAATCAAGCAGTGGAAGCACACTTGGGAACTATTAGAAGAAGAATAGCCTCTCTTGCCATCCTGGCCAGCCGCTGTGGGTGGGCTCATGCCCTCAGGTTCCCCACTGCTACTGCTGGACAGACTGTATGCTTATTAGATGTAGAGAAGGCCACAGCCACACCCTGGGTGTGGGTGCTTTGTAGTCTGGGAAGAAACCTAGCTCTGCTCTCGTTTAGGATGCTCCTTAGCTAGCTTTCCTGTCTAAAGTGCCCTTGAATAGAAGTGAGATTATAAAGGACCTTGGCCATTGCTTCAAGGCAGCTGCAACTAAAATATAGGGAAAGAAAGTTCAGGAGGTCTCCCACGGTTCAGTTCCTTCTTGTTTCTGGGAACACTCTGGGCCTTCCTTAAAGCATATCACCGGCTCAGCAGTGCTAGCTGACCTGCTGAGGGAAAGGCCTGCTTTACCAGTCTGAAGGAGACCCTGAGGTCATTGTGTCCATTCCCCTGCCTTCAGGCAGGATTAGTGCTAAGCTGGCCCTGCCAGAGGATAATCTCTTCTACTTGTAAAAGCTTCCAGAGCAGTCCTGACTCTCTCTGGAGACCATTCATTGTAACTTTTAACAACTTTCACCATCAGGAAATTCTCCCCCATAGCTATCCTAAATCCCCTATGCTGGGGATTAAGTTCTTTTTCTTATTCTATCCTCAGTAGCCACTGCCAAGACTTAGCCTGCACTGCCTAAGAACTCTTCTGATACCTGAAGATTGTATGAAATCCTGCCTGCCTGTCTTTCCCTGATGGATAATCCCAGCTTCCTTTCCCCCAGAGGCCCTGTTGTCCTCCTGCTTATCACCTTTTAGTCTGCCTTCTGAGTCCCACTGAGGGCTAATCTCCCCTGTGGGAAGGGGGCCCATATGGGATAAGGAGTCTATGAAGTTTCTAGTCCATCTTAGGTGAACAGAAAATCCTTTCTGGAATTCATGAGTAGAACATTACTTTGCTGTTCATGAACCTGAGGAGTACTTGTGTTAGTAATAACTCAGTCTGTGGAAAATGGTCAGCTCTTATCCTACCAGCTACCAAATACACTTCACGCCCCTTCTGTAAAGGCCAAGTGTGCTATCCCCACCAGCAATATGCATGTACATTGTTTCCTCTGGACCAGTACTGGCAATTGCTACTTCTAGGAGTAAGTACTAGGGAGAGTTGGGATGATCTGAAGTTCTCGTGGCTCTCCATGCAGTGTTTAGCAGAGTATGTGACCTTGGGAACTTGGTGGGATGTGGATTCTCAGATCCCTCAAATAATATTCCACTTGAGGCAGAATCCCCACCTAGGTCCTGTTGATCGCCTTCTTCTTCTGTGTCCTGACGTCTAGACCTTTATGCCCTCCTTTCCATGGGTACCACTGTCCTCAGCCTCTGCCTCTTTGCTTGTGCAGCACTGATGAAATTCTCCATCTCTGTTCCTCTTTCCCTGGCACACTCTGCCACATGACTACCCCATCACTGGCTGACCCCCATTTCCTGCTTGCCATAGATCCCAATTTTAAAAACCATTGAAGAGCTTTTCAGGGATATTCACAGCCAAAATGTGCTCATTCATTAGATAGGGAGAAACGTGGGTGGGGTAGACAGATTCCTCAAGAAGCATGGGAAGAAAGAGAGAGAGCGAAGACACAGGCATTTGACCCTGGGTTCCCTAATCACAAGCAGGTGTTAAAAGTCAGTTCCCGAAAGGGTTAAATGCCTTAGATGGGAAATAAGTGTAGAGAATGTGGCTAGAGCATCAACAGAGACTTCCTGGGGTAGGTTGGCATGGATGGGTCTGGGGCACAAGTGAGTGTTGGCAAAAGTAGTTAAAAGTAGGTCCCTAAGGGAAGGTGGTAAGATGCCCTTGATTGGCTGAGAGTCCCAGTTGTGTTCTGCCCACACACTATATTTTCTAGTTCTTTACAGCTATGCTTTCCAGGAGAAATCGCCCTTTTACTTTGACAAGCAGCAGCAAGATATCTAAGGAGTGCCTCTGTGCAAGAACTATTCCAACCCTGGAATGGTCTGCAGATACTGGTAGGCTGAGCTTGGTTTAAGCTAGACGGTATTTTCATTCTTTAGGTTGCTTGGTTATAGTGGCGGGAAGTGTGCGGACTGGCCATGCTTCTGGGTCCAACTCGTCTCCAAGTGTTGAGCAGCCTCCTTGGCTAGACCCACTGTTCAGTATAGCAGTTTTGTCTTCTACATACCCTCTGTGTAGTTAGAAGCACTATTCCAAACTTGGGCTTTTCAAAAAAATAAAGGAGGCAAAGCTGTACTTCAGAATAGAACACAAAATTCTAATATGCTCACTGAGATTCCTGTTCCCAGATGTACATGCTGTATATAACGCACTTCCCTTGAATATGGCCACAACATGAGATTATGGTGTGACAACCACTCCAGTAATTAGCTAACGCTTATGGTGACATCGACTTCAAAGCTGACTGACAGGAGAATCCAAGCGTTATTCTTTTTAACAATAAAATATAATCTACAAGAGGGGTTCATATGAGGAAAATCCTTTGCTTTTGGCCTTGAAGATGGAGGACTCATGTGACAAGGAGTGAGGACAGGATTTTGGAGCTCATAGAAACCTTAGTCCTATGATTCTTAGGATCTGAAATCTTCTTCCTGTGGTGTTTATGTCTGCCGTGCAACCTCCAAAACCTCATGTTGAAACTTAATCTCTAGTGTGAAGTATTAACATAGGAGAAACAAGCCCAGTATCAGGTTCAGAAGTGGGAGATTTGGATTAGAACTAGACAAGACTATCAGGATGGAACCATCATGATTGGTGGTGGTTCTGAAGAAGAGGAAGGTAGACAAAGAGACACACACACCCAAGTTTATCATTTGTTATATTATGCTACCATGGGATTCTGTCAGCAAGGCCATAACCAGATGTGGGCATTTGATTTTGGACCAGAACTTTTGAGGTAAAAGAATCCTCTTGTCTTTATCACTTACTAGCTTCCAATGTTGTGCTATCGGCAATAGAAAGAAGCCGATGGCTCTCACACCTCAGAAGCATGAAAGAAAACTCAGAACCCTAGATGACAATGCAGTTATGCTGGATCCCTGATTATAGCTTTATAAACTCTCGGCAGAGCCCTAAGCAGTTCTGTGCCCAGACTTTCGGTCTGCAGAACTGTGAGCTAATAAGTGGGTGTTGTTGTCAGCTGTTAAGTTTGCGGCAATTTGTTTTGCAGCAATAGAAAATTAATACATGAGGGAATACAGAAAAGTAAACATGAAAAATTCAATAGGGGTAAGTGTCGTAGAGAAGATTAAAGCACAGCATTCTAATGGAGTGTGGGCCCCGTGGCCACTTTAGAGAGAAGTAGTTTCAGAAGCCATGCTGAAATGATGCTCCAACTGAGTGACAAGGAGCAGTCAGATGACTGCAAGAAGGAGGGGACCATATTGAAGGAATATTCAGGACTAAGGTGGCTCTATATGCTCCTTCCCTAGAGGAATGTCTGTGTAGAAAATGTGCATGGCCATTCCTCTTGTACTAGTGGGGTGGCCTTTGTCAAAACTTGCAGATGAATGAGAGTAAAGTTTCCTCTCAAATGGTTGTTGCTAGAAGTGTCTCTGGCCAGAAACTACCATGTGCTAGTTTGATTACCCATCCATCACTTAATTTGTTTTATAGACACTCCTGGAGTACACGCATACTCCGTCTTATGCAAGACTGTGGGATCTTATCCTATGCGAGGTCTATTTATGTCTACCTCCTCAATGCTAAGGCTCTGATCTGAAGCGGGGCAGAGTTAGGATGCGCAGCCTCTGGAAGGCACTGGGGTAATGAGGGTGAAGATGAGATCAGTATCAGCAAAGGAGGAGTAAGGGAGCACTTCTTGCTTTCCTCTACTGTGCAGCGATATCTATGACGGTATTCTGCAAGCCTGGAAGATGGACCTCATCAGACACTGGATCCACAGGCACCTTTATCATGCATTTCTTGGCTTCAAACGTGTGACAAATAAATTTCTGCTGATTAAAATGCCTGGTCTGTGGGATTTTGTGTTATTAGGTCCAGTTAATGGTGATACCACATCAACAGGAAGTTGATGAACTTGGATATTTTTAAAGGGACTTTTTTTTTCTTAAAAAAAAGTCACTAAACTAAAGAAAATAACAAAAAACAATGCTAAATTATTTAAAGGAAATTAACAAGAAAGCTAAATGGTTGGATCCAGAGAGTCACATAAGGACTAACTTCACCTTCTGAAGGCATAATTTAATGGATGAGCAAAGAAAGGAATCAATAAATGCTGTGCCTCTGGCTTTGCTGAATTCCATTCAGCTTCCCTCTCTGTGCCTGCACTTCCTGGAGGAGGACTGTAAGAGTGGACAGACATCAAGCAAAAGGGCTTCAGGAGAAACAGGCTCTGGTGAATACTTCAGGCACCAGGGTTGACAGGGGCCGCATGTTAGGATGAAGGCCATTCCATGTTAGAGGGTGAGGTGATGGAGACACTGGTTTTAAGAAGTAGGGAGGAACATGGGCGTGAGGGACCACTGGAAGACCTTGCCTCTAGATTTTCTAGGGAGGGCCAAGATGGCTAGTCTCAACTTCATGGAGTTTAGAATCACCAGCAACTGTAAAAACAGACCTCTGTGTGTGTGTGTGTGTGTGTGTGTGTGTGTGTGTGTGTGCGCGCGCACGCACGCACGTGGATGTGAGTGTGTGACTATGAGTGTAAGTTTGTGTCTGTGTGAGTGTAAATATGAATGAGTATTTGAGTGTGCATATGTGTGTATGTGCATGTGCAAATGTGTGTGAGTGTGAGAGTGCATATGAGTGTGTAAGAATATGTGAATGTGTGAGGGTGAATGTGACTATGTGCATGAGTGTGTGAGAGTGTGTGAGTGTGAATGTGTAGTACGAGAGTGTGTTGTGAGTGTGTATGTGTGAATGTGTGGGGGATTATATGGATTCAGTTAACTGAGGTAATAAGCTCCATCCTAAGCACGAATGATAGTATTCTAGAGGCAAAGGTCCTAGGACCGTAAACAGGAGAAAGTGAGCTAGAAATGAATTTGTAACACAATAAAATGATATCAGGAAGGACCCTGCACTACTGGAGAGGTGGGGGAGAAGAGGAAGCCATGGGACTGGGAGAATGAGGAGGAAGGGTGCCCCTTTCACATTTTCAGGGAGAATAGTAGGTGGAGATGTAGGCATCAGGCCAGTGTATTGTCTGCTGTGTCTGTATGTTTTGTATATGTATTATAGTTGCATATATGTTGTATGTTGGGTTCATATATACTTGAATGTGGTGTCTGTGTGTGTATGTGCGTGTGTATGTGTGTGATATGAAAGGCCCAGGGATTTGCACATGTTGCCTTCTGTATTTTATGTGACATTGAAGATGAGGTCACCTCTTAGGAAGGCTGAGGACAGTAATAGAAAAAAGAGGTGGATAAGCGGAGGGCCCCATGGAGGAGGAAGTGGGTGTCTAGGAGTCCTGCACACGGGTTAATTCTGTATCACACTAGCAATCATAATGGGCCTGTTTCTAGAAATTCTTCCCAACCTAGAACTGAGCCGGCCAAGAAGACTGGAGCTGCCATCCCAAGAGACTTTCTAGGCCTCCAGGGTAGAGACGAGTGCTGTGATGGAGAACAGCCTATAGTACGACTTTTCCTGAAGTGCTGCAAGGTGGGTACCACCTAGTGAGCCAGTAAGGGGAGCATCTGTGAACCTTCCTGTCCTCATCTCACTGCTGCCTGTCTTGCCACCTGTCTCCTCCTTTTCCCCCAATCTGCCCATAAATAATTAATGACTGTAACAGCCTGTTCTGTTCCTATAATTGAAGACACCTTTTGGCAGCTCTGGATCACTTGTGCCTTTTTTTGGCTTCCCTTGCAGAGCTGCTCACCTTGTGTTTAAACGGGGACTCCAGAGACTCGCCTCTTGAGAGCGTTAGTATTCTGAAGGGCCAGCCATCCTGACCACCATGCACGTCTTAACTGTTAAACCGAGCAGTCTGCAGCTGGAGACGTCTTAGACGCTAATACAGGAGGAAGTTTCAAAGCAGGGTAAGGGTCAGTCTCAACTCAAGACACGACACTGAGTTCTGCGTGAGCATGTGCTCCGAGGCTGGCATCCCTGGGAGCTGAAGCAGCAGAGCGTGGGAAAGGGACATTTGGAAATGTGACACTTTAGGGAACACCATCATGGGCTGAAAAAAGAAGACCAGGACAGGGAAAGGATGGCTTCAGCTTCTCACTGTCATCTGCTTCCTTGATGTCTAAGGAGAGGCACTGGAATTCTTCCTAGGGTCCTACTGGATTCAGTGTTGGCTAAGGGAAGTACCAGTGTTTCCTCTTATCATGTGCACTAATCTTTTTCATCTGTTAACTTCACTTATTCATTCACTCACTCAGCAACACATACTAAGACTGACTCCTTTTTCGCCCCCCACCCTCCCAAATCTGGCTCCTTCAGAACACATTTTTTTTTTCTGTAAATTCTGAGCTAGTCATCAAGAGCCAAAGGATTTTATACTTTCAGCACTGCCAAGAGACCGCTCTTTTGTTCTTGAGTATTTTCTAGCTCTAGCTTACTAGTATATTCTTGGCATTGGCACCCTGTTTAAATAAGTTTACAAGTTTCGATGGGATGGAAATGAAGAGAGCAGGGAAGTGCTGGCTGCCTCAGGAAGACACAGAAGGAAAGAAAGTGAGAATGGGAGGCCGAGGCTCTACGCAGGCGTCCCAAGCTGTACAGCTGCTGAGAATGGGCCACATCTGAGCTGGGAAGCAATGAGGGACACATAAGCTTTGTGGCTCGGTCTCACCTGTCTGGCAGAAATGATGCTGAGCTGAGTGAGCTTGTGGGTTGGTCCAATATGTTGGTTACTTTTCTCATCCCTTTGATTCAACTCCCAACAAAAACAGCTTAAAGATTTATGTTGGCTTACAGTTTGAGAGGATACAATCAATCAAGATGGGGAAGCCTGTACATAGGGTAGCAGATCACTCGGTGTCCATAGTCAGGAAGTGGAGGGAGAGATGTAACCTGGAGTTCCTTAGCCTGTCTCACCCCATTCCCTCTTATTTATCTTGAGCCTTCACTCACGGGATGGTGCTGCCCAAGGTCTTCTCTCCTCATTTAAACCTCTCTGGAAATACCACCAGAGATGCACTCATAGGTTCATTTTCTAGGTGATTCTAATTTTAGTCAGGTTGACAATAAAAATTAACAATCATCTATGGGTGTCCGTCATGAAAGGACCATGGATTCAATGTGAAGAATCTCTTTCCAGGGATTCTATTGGTCGAGGCTTCTGAGTTCATTGCTGCTCTTGGTATGATGCCAAAGTGAGGCCATCCCACCATTCTCTGCCTTGTATCCCCCATGTGTAAGATGAAGGCATCATCAATTCACATGATCTCCAGGGCTATGGGTCTTTATCTCAATAATTCTTGGTGCAATTGACTTAGGACAATTAAAAAAGCCTGAGGGGACATATTTGCTGGCATGTCAGGAGAATTGGTCCATTCAATACTTATCAGTAATTTGGGTGGAGGGTGACGCCATTCTTCTATGGGGAATTGACACAGGTTGAGAGAAACTGTGCTTGTGTTAGAATTGAGAGTTGAGAAGCTTGAAAATGGACCTAAATTAACAGATAAAATGCTGTGCTTTTTAGTGAAATACTCATAATTGTATAAATACAGACAGGGAATCCTGGCCCATAAGCAGTTTAAGTGAGATGACTTAGGATTCTTAGCTTAGGACACACTGCATTCAGTTTTCAGTTCACTAAGTGTCTACAGACCCCCTGGTATTAATGCCCAGGTGAAGGATGCAGCGGTGAATAATATGACATCATTGTTAGGTGGTTTACATTCTAATGCTGTAACGTGGTGAAATTTGCAGCCTATAGCATGGCACACGAAAGAATAGGTTTTATGATACCAGCCAGCAAGAAGCTCATGCTAAAGGTGAGAGGTGAAGCCGGACACTGAGCAATGAGAATGTGGGTCACTGTTTATTTACTTAAAGCAACTGTGTGATGTGGCTGCTAAGAAGCGGCGAAATCCTGAAGTCTATGAAAAAAAAAATGTGTTTTACCATCGGAGTGCCCTATCGGGAGATTTCTACCTATGTGCATACCTGACCTCATCCAACTGCAAGGTCATCCAAGGAGGTCATCCTATGCCTTTCCAGCTTCTCTGACCTTGGCCTCATTTCAGCATCTTATACATCTCAGCTTTTGTGAGTCATTGACCGTGGACAGAGCCCCTATCACAGACCACATCCAACATCACCACACACCATCTGTGCTAGCATGGGAGATGCTGAGACTGGCTGGATTGCTTCTGGCCAAAGAGGGTCCCACCCACAGTGATCACCTTGTCACCTTGAAATGTGCAACTTGACCTCTCCCGGTTCTCTCTTTGTTTCAAGGTCCTTGTCTGGCCTTGGCTGCCAGATAAAACTCAAAGGGAACATTTTTTTTTCTGTTTTATTAATGCTCTTGCTCCTAAGTTTTGCACAGTGTGTGGGATAAATGATAATTTTTTTAGGTGGTAGAAAAACTTTTCTCCCAAACTTCTTGCAATTTTATTAATAATGTAGCAAATGAGACAACATATTCTGAGGGCTTAGAAAATCCCAGGGAGGCAGCCCGGGCCTCTAAGCACCAGCGCTGTTCCTCCTGCTGTCTCTGTCTCTCTCTCAGGCAGGGAGCTGCAGCACTGAAGAGCAGAGGGCAGGGGAATTATGCATGAGCAGAGAGAGGAGCCACTGACCTTCTGTGTTTAAAGGTTAAAATGATTTCTTGGGAAATGGAGCAAACTCACTAATCAGAGGCTGTTCTGAATTTTTCTGCAAAAATTAGACCTAGTAGCTCTCTTCGATGCTCTGTTTGAGTTACTGTGTGTCTATATATTCAACAACCAAGTTACTTTAGGCTCAATCTATTGAATACCTACTATGTTCCAACCCTAGCATGAGTTACACCAAAGAGAGAGAGAGAGAGAGATGAAGAAACACATCAAAGATTTTAGTTATTGACAATTGTAGTGATCAGAGTGCTCAATTAACCAGCTTTCTTCTTTACATGATTTAAGAGGAATATAGTAGTTATTCCAGGGATTTACCAAAAGGGAAACATGATCATGGCACACTATAGAATCTCCCTATTTTCACAGCCATGATGTCGGTGGTGAAGCAAAGCTCAGGATGAAGGTAATGGGCATGATGAGGTGAGTTCATGGCTTCGGACACATCTAGTGAGCATGCCCTGAGTACAGTCTCTGTGTTCAGCACTATAGTAAGCACTGAGTGGTGGATGTTAGAAGGTAACTCTCCTCCGAATATATCAACATTGTAGAGACAACAACTCTTTCTATTTTGTTATCTGCTTTATTTCTCGGACACAGAGAAGTGAGGCATGTATACAAATATCATTATGTTTGATTGATGAATGAAGAAATGATTTTGTTGCTGAAATGATGGACATGGGGTGGAGAGAGAAGTGTGAACCTACACACACCTCTTAAAGCGTGAGCGCAGTAGCTGGGCGTTAGAGTACAGTGAGTACGGAAGACAGGAAAAGATGAAGAAGCTGATTTTCCCCACTGGGTGGGAATGGGATATGAGAAGGAACCTCACAGGTGTATTATGCTTTTGCTTTTAAAAAACTTCAGTGAACTCTTAGATTAGGCAGAGAAATGACTTTGTAAAAGATCAAGGAACATAGACTTTCTAGGAGTGCAGGAATTCTAGACCTAATGTAGACTCATTAGCTATGCTTACACTTGCAGAGCTGTGTAGTCTGGAGGAGGCGTCACTGCCCATTTGATGGGCACAGTAGTGATGGTGTCCACTATTCATAGGACAGTGCTGGGCAGTGGTGCTGTCAGAGACCTGACGTCTCTGCTTTATGCACACAAACCAAACCCTGTGTGGTGTAGGTTTTTTATGCTCCTAGTCTCAGATTTAGAATCTGACTTGAGTTCCTCTGACTTGAGAGCCCTAGGTTGCCTCAAGCAACTTGCACTTTAGCTGCAAGGGAGGCTGGGGAAATGAACTACTATTTTGTATCTCATTCTGAGAATTCAGAGTGGAGGCATTCATTAGATATGGAAGTCAAATGTATGACATGGTCAAAAAGAAAAATAAATGATTGTGGCTATCAGTAGAAGGTCCTACTTTACATGGGATTAAATTGGAGATGGGTCAGAATAAATCATCCAGAGTATGAAAGTTTGGATTCTCGCCCCTAAACCACTGCAAGCCCTGGGTAAGTTTTAGGGAGTGAAGTGGCATGGCCAGATTTGAGTTTTACAATGAGAACTCTGAAGCTAGAATGGGAGCAATGTGAAAAGAACTGGACCCTGGACTCAAGATGATTATTAGTTGTTGGAGTAGAGGGTCTCAGGGATGTGGTTACAGCTAAGGATTACCTGGGACAGGCAGTGGACCTAGACATGGTGGGAAGAATACAAAGGACGTTATGGAGAATCAACAGGCTAGACGGAAAAGTGAAGAAGATACAGTGAACAATATCTCTGTGTGAATAAAGAGAGTGATGATGTTTCTCATTGAGAAAGGTTGTGGGCAGAAGTGTAACATGAGGTCCAGCTTGCTGGGGTTTCTATCCTGCCCAGTTCCCACAGCCCTGTAAATCCCAAAGAAAATCACACAGAGATCTACATAAGTTATAACACTGATTGACCCATTAGCTCAGGCTTCTTATTAACTCTTGTAATGTATATTAACCCATTATTCTTATCTATGTTAGCCACATGGCTCAGTACCTTTTTCATTAGGGCAGATCACATTTTGCTTCTTCTGTGGTCTGGGCAGGACTGTGGAAAGAGCTTTCTTCTTCCCAGAATACTCCTGTTCTCATTGCCCCACCTCTACTTCCTGTCTGGTTTTCCTGCCTATACTTCTTGCCTGGCTTTCAGCCAATCAGTGTTTATTTAAAATATAATTGACAGAATATAGAATTATCCTGCACCACAGAGGGATTCAGAACACTGGATATGATGTTACATGCCTGTAATCCCAGCCCAAAGAAGCTGAGACAGAAGAATCACAAGTTTGAGGCCAGCTGGGTTCCATGCCAGACCCTGTCCTTAAATACAAGTATGTGTGGGTGACCAGGAAAGAGGGAGGAGACAGGATAACTTGGAGGGAGTGTTTTTGCAGAGGAGAAAGCAGTGAAGATAGAGGATGGTGCAATCATCAATGGGGAGGACTTGTCTTTTCCTGAGATGAGAGGACAAGAGATTAAGTCAGCTATTTGGGACATTGGATTTAGTCATTCATGTCTTAGGGACTTGACCTGTCTAAATCCTAGACTCATCTTCCTAGCTCCTCTGTATGGCTTGTCTCTCTTCTGCTTCATCTATGTCAAGGGTTAGCTGACTTTCCTTTAAGGAAAGACAGATGCTAACTATTTTTGGCTTGTAGGATCTATGGGTTTCTGTCTCCAACACTCAACTCTGCTGCTATAGTGTAAAATCAGCCATGGCCAATCTGTAAATGAAAGGATGAAGCTGTGTTCCAATAACCTTTTATTTATTACAATTAGCCAGACCACAGTTACTGGCCCCAGTTCTAGCTGGTTCAGACCCATCCTGACCCATGGGACACACCATTGTTACCCTTTATACTTCTCCTGCAGAGTGTGAATCTCATTGTGAATTCATTATTTGCTAATTGTGTGATATGTAGACTCCCATGTGAGTGTTAAGGCAGGGGCCATGCTTTCTAGCTTCGTGGCTTCTCTGGCCAGCTCAGGTAGGACACCAAACGTGTGCCACTAAATGCCTTTCATTCATTAATTCAGCCTTCCCAACATTTCCAGTACTTGGACAGTGCTATTGTGTCTATTTTCAAAGATAAGGAAGTTGAGGCTGAAATAAGATAAATTATTAGAAATCATACTACTGGAAGATGGAGGGATCATGGGAGTGTTGGTCTTGACATTTGTAAAAGAAACATGTTACCAGTTGAGCCATGTCCTTGGTGGCATTCCCTGAGGAACTCTTGACATCCTTCTGCCCAAAACAAGCTGCTAGTGAAAAGTAAATCAGAAAAATCAGATCTTTGCCTTTGGTGTGTGGTTGGACATGTGTGGTTAAGGTAGAATGCTCAGGGAACATCAATGTGGGAACATGGAATCGTCCATGTGGGGAGAGGGCAGAGCTTTACCCTGCACCACAGATGACATGGAAGTGTTGCTTTCAACTTATAAGCTTTGCTGTGATCGGGTGTATCAGCAGAGGCAGGGCAATATCTGGCTGCTCTCTGGGTTGATGCAACATGGGGTTTTGCAAGAAAGTAATCAGAGATTGGAACAGCATCTAGAACCCAGATCAGACAGTTCCAGTACCAGTCTTAGACCTGAGCGCTTCGAACCCTGTGACATGGTCACATTACTTCATTTGATCTTGATTTTTCCAAGCACAAAAAGAGACTGAGAAGACCTTTGTGTGGTGTTTTGGTGGCAATAAATAGAAAATTCATATACAATGCTGGTCTGTAATAAAAGCCCCACTAATTGCCCCTGGGCTCTTCCGAGAGCCTCTGCCTGAAATGTTCCATGAGAACAGCATCTGGTCCTGGGTTGTGAAGCCATGCCTTCATCATATTCTCTCTCTCTCTCTCTCTCTCTCTCTCTCTCTCTCTCTCTCTCTCTTCTCTCTCATGCTTTATCATGTAACACTCTTCTCTCTTGGCTGCTCCGGCTAATGTTCCCAGCTCCAACCAGACATCACTTAGCACAGAAAGCTGCTAGTACCTGTGTGCTATAGGCTCATCTTAGTGCACTGGATCTCAACCTTCCTAATGCTGTGACCCTTTGAAATAGCTTCTCATGCTGTGGTGACCCCCAACCATGAAATTATTTCATTGCTACTTCATAACTGTAAATTTGTTACTGTTATGAATTGTAATATAAAAATCGGATATGCAAGAGATCTGATATAGGACCCTAATTACAGTGCACAAGCTGGGAAGCACTGTCTTAGTGTCATCTGGATTGTGCATACAGCTGTGTGTTGGGAGAAGAATGCGTACTCTGTCTCTACTTTTCATGGTCATGAACTCTTTTCCATGTTTGTATGTGGATCTGTGTTCATATATTCACACATATGTTTGTATTTATGTACATGTTACTCACATGACAACCCTTAGTTCTGATGAGGCAATTTTCCTCATGCATAAAATGTGAATTAGACTATACTGGTCTTCTTTGGGGTGTAGGGATCATGGTGTATCATAAACTCAGACACCAGGCATGTCATTAAAGAATTCAAAAGACAGGTTAGATCTAATAGGAAGAATTAATTTTGGTGTGTGTGTGTGTGTGTGTGTGTGTGTGAGAGAGAGAGAGAGAGAGAGAGAGAGAGAGAGAGAGAGAGAGAGAGAGAGAGAGAGAGCGCTAAGGGAACTGACATATATACATGAGCTCATTTACACTTTGCTCTTCCATGAACCATGAAGCCCTCTGTCTCTAACCCAAAAAGCTTATGTCTTTGGCCAGCATCTATGAAATGGTGGCAGGTTACCTGCTCAGTTTGTGAGGAGATTTACATCATTGCCTTGCCCAGTCCTTAGCAAGGAGAATGGCCAGAGTGTTACACAATGAAGGATGGTGAATAATAGGAGGAAAGGAAGGTTAGCTGCAGAGAGAAAAGTCACAAAGATGTTGAGGACTGTCTTAAAAAGTCTGAGTAGATCACATGAAGCAGACTCAAACCTTCCAGGTAGCTACAGATACAAAAGCAGCCCTGGGCCCAGTGCATAGGGATTTCATGGCAAGTGATAGAATTCATCTCTAGGGAACACTGCCTAAGATGTGTAGCTACATAGCAGAATTTCAAGATGTTTTGGGCATTCATCTGTCCTTGCTGGAGAACACCTTAGAAGGAAGTTCTTGACTGTGTCTGAAAGTGGAATAAACAGCCCCTGAGACTCTTGGTGTTAGGGCATTTCAAAGTTGATGCCATCCCTAGTGCTTAGAATGCATCATCTGAATGGCATTGTTTCAGACCTTG
The DNA here is from genome assembly GCA_028555095.1 of Dicrostonyx torquatus. Taxonomy (NCBI): domain Eukaryota; kingdom Metazoa; phylum Chordata; class Mammalia; order Rodentia; family Cricetidae; genus Dicrostonyx; species Dicrostonyx torquatus. The sequence goes on along the minus strand of JAQHUG010000067.1, from coordinate 2,333,141 downwards.
GTCTCTGGTGAAAATGCCCCAGGAAGATGATACCTTGGCATAAGTTCCATGACCTTGCATCAACACACTGGCTTAGATGGAGAGAAAATGCAGAAGGGTCAGGAGAGCAGTGCCGAGAACAATGGTGATCGTGCTGTGAGCAAGATTCCAGACCCCAGCCACTTAATTCCAAAGCCTTGTCCCAGATTAGTTTGACTTTCTATTTTATAATCAGTTGCCAAAAGTAATTGCAAGCACAGTATGTGGCATTTACAGTAGGAATTTATGAAATGTAAATTTTAATCAATGGCCTATATTTGTATATATTTTTATTTTTTCCATTTCTTTTACAAACTATGATTGAGAGTTTGCATTGCAGTAAAACACAAAAGCTGATAAAACATAATTCATTCCTTAGACAATCTGTAATTTATTTGAAAAGGCAAGATCAATACATATATAGGAAAATATTTCAGACACAGGGTGTTATGAGATTGTGATGAGGTACAAATCTGTGCAATCTGCACATTAATAGACATTGTTCTTCCCCCAGATTCCAAAGACAGCTTTTGGCTATTAACCAATAGCTTCCCTGCAATAAAGGAAGAAAGGAAGGCTGGTGAGCTGGAGGCTGATAAGGTGTTCTGTGTGGAGAGACTGAAGAGAACATCGCCAGGATGAAAAGGAAATAGACTGAGAAGAGTTTAAATACATATGCTTATAAGCTACAGTCAGAAATCTCTTGATGTCCTTTGAGAGGTAGTGGTAGAGAATGTAACTCCTTTTTTGTAATCTTGGGTGGTTGAAACTTTGCTGTTTGAAATCAGTTCCACTCCAATAGAATGCTTCAGTTACTGAAGATGTAAACAATACTGAGAAAGACATCATAGTGAGGAACTAAAAGCTGATTTTCAAGGTTGGGTGAAGTGAGGAGGCATACATGGTTGTATGTGGAAAACAATAGGGCTAAGGGTTAGCATGAAATGAAAAATTCTAGGGACTCTGGTGTGACCTTCTTCTGCTCTGCAGGCTGTCTAACATCTGCTTTCTCCTGACCAGCTACAGGATGTTGACTACAGAGACTCAAGACTCAGCCATGGGCATGCACGACTGGAGTGTCTCCACTGTATTCCGGAGATTGCTAGCTCTTGTCCAGTGTTCCACTGGTCTCTTCGATTCTCTCTGATGGAGTCCTGGCTGTAAGAACCATGAGAATCCTTCCACTCTTTTTTCATTCCTACGAAGTTTCAAGTCTCCTATCTAGAACTATTTTCTAAGTGACAAAGATGGGATCACAGAGTCACAGAAATAGATAAAATATTTATGATCAACCTGGGAAGTTGATTTAATCACAGATAGCTCTTTTCTCTCGTGTATTAATTAATCCTGATAAATATGCACCCCCCGTTAGATAAAAATTGCTCAGAAAAGGCATACATGTGGAAGAAAAGCAGTCGGTGTATGTCAGATCATCTTAAATGAACAAGCTCTGAATATTTCATGAGTATAGCAGATCCATCATCAGAGAATACAATTATGATGCCTTCATGATGTTATACATCCTTCTTTAGGTCCTTGAACACTGCCCCACACTCGCTCTGTTGGGTAAATGAAACCCAGTTCTATAAAAATGGAGCAGGATGAGACAAGTTTGAGTCTGTCAGAAGGGAACACTAAGTGCAGTAGCACTGAGTAGGCCATTTTCAAATCATGTGGCTATTTTATGCCTAAGGATAAGGAGATCGTGGGAAGAAGCGGCTGTTTCCATAGCTGTGGTCAGTAGGGTGCACCCTGAAGATGGCGAATATGAGCACTAATGTCAATCCAGTCTATCTGCCACTGGATGGCCTGCCTGCTTCCGAGGCTTCTTTAACAACTTTGCAATTTTTTTTCTCATTTCAGTCATTAAAATTCTTAAAATTTCTAGAGAATTTTTGATTTTTCTTTTTCTTTTTTCTTTTTTTTCAAAGAAGTAATATTTTATTCTAGGAGTTCAATTCATGTTTACAATAAAACATAAGTTTCTGGCATCCACGTGTAAGACCAAAAACAATCAGATTCAGAAGGCTAAAGGGAGTCGCAATGAAAAGATGCTGGGTAGACAGATGGTGGGTAACACTGCCCCTTCAGGTTTCTGCAAGAACGGTGAGCAGTATGAAAAGGGTGGGAAAGGAAGGTGTGTGTGGGAAGACCATGAAAGTCGTACAGCCAGAGGAAAGCATGGAATGAGTAGACAAAGGCAGGAGCTGCAGCGGGAGCCAGGGCATCCAGCAGAAAGTTTCCGGTGCCAGACTTTTCAAGAAAACTTCCTGGGCAGATTTTTAAAAAGACACCATTGCCAAGTCTTACTTCAGATGGATGTATTTTTAATAATTTATGCCTCGGAGTGGACTAATTCAATTAAACTGCTTTCCTTTTCAATTCGAGTTTAGACCACTAAATAAATGGAAAGTTTGTTTGGGGGACTTAATTAATCTTGTAGCATGGATTAATTAATTAATTAAGCAGCTGTTTGCATGCTATTTTCTATGTGTTATGTTCAAGTGAAGATAAGGAAATCCCCATGCCACATTTTGAGGAGCACTCTGACCAGTGGGGACGAGATAAAGGAATGTACGGATGTTGTGCAAATGCTGTAGCATTTCCAAAGCTCTGGAGTCCCAGATGATCTTGTTTCCTTGTCATACATTGTCTTCTGCAGTCACACCTTTGGTGCTCTCAATGATCCTCTGTTCTTAGATGTTGTGGCTTTGTGCTCTGGCCTGCCTAAGGCAGAGCAAGATGGTAGAGGGTCTTGCCCTGTTTGCATCTCATAAGGTGACTTATGAAGCAGTATTCTGAGAGGTGACAAGATTAACCCAAGGAACCTGACGGCATTTGGCATGCAAGATTTTCCCCTAAGAGGAGAAAGGAGTGATGGAGGTGACCAATCAATAGAGGGAAACTGTAGATAAGATAGAAGGGTGAGGGTGTGTCATGGTGAGCATCACTTCTTAGATCAGCAGCATCTAGAATCACTCAGGAGACAAATCTCTGGGTATGCCTGGGAGGGAGGTACTATACTGGACTGACCGAGGTGGAAAAGACCCATTCTAAATGATGGCTCCATCCTACATGATGTGGTCCTGGACTGAATAAAAGGGAGAAAGAGGACCAAGCACAAGCATCATCTCCCTCTACTTCTTGACTGGAGACACGATGTAACTATCCATCTCAAGCCCCTGCTGCCATGCCTTCACTACGAAGATGGACTGTACTCTCAAATGGTAAACTCCAATAGCTCCTTCCTTCCTTAAGTCTGATGAACAGGACTTCACATTTTGGTGGTTAATGCACACATCCCAGTGTTTACACTTGTATCACATATAGAGTTTACCTCCCCTAGGAGTCTATGAATTCCATTGGATGAAGTGTATTATGGTGCGGGAGAATTGTCTGTATTCTGTCAATCATGTTTTAAATAAGCACTGATTGGCCAGGCAGGGAGTATAGATGGGAAAACCAGACAGGAAGTAGAGGTGAGAAGAGGAGAGTTCTGGGAAACAGGAAGCTCCCTTGGCACTCCTGCAACCAGATCACCGAAGAGGCAGCATGTGATCTGTCACTCTGAGAAAAGATACCAAGCAATGTGGTTAATATAGATAAGAACAATGGGTTAATATAAGTTATAAGAGCTAGTAAGAAACCTGAGCTAATGTACCAATCAGTTTATAATCTTATGGAGACCTCTGTGTGATTTTCTTTGGGGCTCGCCAGCTGTGGGGTACCGCGTGGGACAGTAACCCCAACAAGCAGGACCCTCATGTTACAGAGTGGCACCCATGTGGATAACTGCATCCACAGAAAGCCTGAGAAAGCTTGGGAAAGAATAGAATAAAGCATGTTTTCTTGATAGCAGCAATTTCTCACATCTACTCTGCTTGCTAGAGGCAAGCAAGTGCTCTCATCTAAGAGAGGCTTCCTGACTCAGCTTTAGCTGCAAAACCCTGCAGCTCTTTAAGAGGTCCTGCCAAGAAACACTTAAATGGTGTTGGTAAAAGCTGACTGCATGCTTAAAATGCTGGCTTTCTGGGCCATCCTGCCAG